>ML779640.1:1371975-1400984 GCA_009831015.1 Picea engelmannii | reverse complement strand
TCCATGGTTATCTCTTTCTGTTATTTGTTGCATACACACATATAAACACATCTAAAAGGTAGATCAACAAAGTGTTTGACGAAATACCTCACTCATAAAAAGTTTTAAAAAGACACCAAAATAGTGATGATCCTTGCATAATGGCTTGGGATCATTACACTCTACAAGGTCACTCTCTAGAATAATCCAGAATTTAGCAAGGTATGCCATTTTTGCTATACCTCCTTTTCTGAGAGGTTAAAAGTAGTGCCACTTGGAGGAATTGCATAAAAAACACTGAGTAGCATTGTGTATCAGTTTCAGATCTTTATTCAGTATAGGTACAAAGTTATGACTATTTCAAGTTAGGGTTGTTGACTAATCCAAAACTAGTCATGGTTGAGACAAGCAGTTGATGAGTTGGCACATACATGAGGTGTATAGTTGATGATGTTGGTACATATTGATGAGTCATTGTTGATGAGTAGTTGACACATGATTGGTATATACTTGGTACATGGTTGGATGCACTTGTTTATGGTACAGGTTGATTAGAGGTTGTTTGGCACAGGTTGGTGCATGGTTGATGCTCTTGTTTATGGTATAGATTGATATATGTTGAGGATTGTTGCCTCATCTCAGTTGGTGCTAAGAATGTAATATGAGTCTTGCATATAGAGCTGGTGCTCTTGTAGAGTTGTTGCTGAAAACCCCCCGGATTGAAGTCCATAATAAAAAGAAAAATTGTACATACATCCTTTTGTTCCTTGTGGAGATGATTTGTTGATGATATATTGCTGATATATGTTGCTGATATGTATTCACATCTAACTGATTATTAATGACAACAATGAGTAATGAGTAAATGTCGAATGCTAACTAATAAGTTTTGTGTAAGAGGGAATTTTTGGGAAAAAGATACCCACACTCATTCACCCCCCCCTTTAAGTGTGGTAGGTGTGTCCAACAATGTTAGCGATAAAAAATGCATCGTTTTTTTATAGAGCATTTTTATCTCTCTCTCTCTTTCACTCATTTTCCTTGATAGCCTTTGGCCAGTGTATTAAACTTTTAGTTTCCATATCAGCTCCTATTGATCATTTTTTACCCATACATGTCTTTGGAGCTGCCATTATGACCTGAAAAACAAAAGTCATAATAAAGCCATTAATCTACAAGTCTAGACCACACTTCATTTTATTTCTAAGTCTATAGGATTTCGGGCCTTATAAGTTTTGACCAAAGTTTTGGGAAAACTTCAGACCCAAACCATATGAAAAACTCCTAGTTCCTAGTTTACATCACATGTCAAGTCTTAGTCTACACAATTTGATCAAAGCCAAGCACTAACACCGAATTCTTTCCACTTCACTAAGCCTTGATATATATGAAACCTGTATATTTTAAATTCCTAGTTTATATCGGATTCAACATTAAGCATATATATAAAATATACAACTCTAAAGTTATTTTCCAAGTGCCCAGAATTGAAGTCCCAGGTGTCTTCAATATACCAGAAAGAGTTCGCTGCATAAAGGTTGAATTACCTTGATTGAGTTTCTAGATTTCTGCCTAAAGCAACTGCAAGAGACTTACTTTCACAAATGTTACATGTGTAAAGATTATATGAAGTTTGTTAGAAATCTGTCTCTGCATAGAGTGGTTATTTTTCTTAAGTATTGGAGCTATCTTCATGGTTTGGTTTCCATAGATTTTATAAAGGCATCATTCAACATATCATTTATGAACAACATGAAAGATTTTTAGTGGGGATCTCAATAGCTCGAAACTTGGGGTTTCCAAGTTGTTTTTTTAAATGCCACTACTTAACCTTGAACACGCAGGTGTCGAGTTGCTGCCCAGGGATTACAATGTAAAGGTTTCAAGCCTTGCAAGCGCCATGTGTAGTGGAGTTCGAGTTACATTTGGAGTTGTGATGGAGAAGAAGTAGAAAAACACAAATCCTCACTGCCATTGATTTGCTCTTCCCTATGCGTATTGTCAAGGAAATTTTGGTACATGTAGCATTTTAATGAATGGTGTTCTTATATTTTGATACACAGAAGTTGCTGCACAGATGGGGAAAGTTGCCCAACAGTTGCATATCGAGTTTGTCATTTCCACTAGAGACAGAGACACCCGATATGAAAATATCTAAGTCAAATACCCATTTTTCAGATCAACGTAAAGCTTTGTATCAGCCTGATATTCATTATGTACCTGTCTATTTAATAGATATTTCATTCAGGTCTTTGTTTTTCAAGGATGTTCAAGAATTTGTTTGGTGCTTTGTGGAAATGATTTACAAGATTGGTGGTATTAGCACTGTGCCTGATTGGTTGTGTGGAAACTGGAGTAATAAAGCCAGGTATGATTGTTACCTTTTCTCTTACTGGGCTGATCACTGTAGTCAAGTCTGCTGAGATGCACTATGAAGCTCTGTTGGAAGCACTGCCTGGTGACAATTTGGGATTCAACGTTAAGAATGTTACTGTTAAGAATCTTAAGAGTGGTTATGTGGCATCTGATTCCAAGAATGATCCAGCCAAGGAAGCTGCCAACTTTACAGCTCAGGTTATTATAATGAATCATCCAGGACAGATTGGAAATGGTTATGCCCCTGTGTTCAATTGCCACACTTGCCACATTGCTGTCAAGTTTGCTGAGATCATGACCAAGGTTGACAGGCGTTCTGGCAAGGAATTGGAGAAGAAACCCAAGTTTCTTAAGAACGACGATACTTTAGGAGTGCATTCATTAACTACTCAGTAGGCGTGATTGTCACAATCATTGTGATGAATTGGTTTTAGGCAGCAGAACCTGCCCTTCTGTATATTGTTCTTGGCGTAATAGGATTTTTAGCTGTGCATTGCATTTGGAATGGAGAATTCAAGCCATTGTTTGAATTTTGACGAGTCTAAGACTTCATCTCAATCAAGTTCAACTGACACATCTCAATCAGATGGAGATACAATAGTTGCAGATGCAGCCCAACCTTATTCTATGCTTGGGCTTGGTGATATTGTTATTCCACGCATTTTTGTGGCTTTAACTTTACGATTTGATGTCTCAAGAGACAAAGGAGAAATATGTTGGGTTTATCAAGATGATACCAACCAAACCTATGGTTGTTGATACATTTGCTGAGTATTCCCCATTGGGTCGATTTGCTGTGAGGGACATCAGACAATTGTTGTAGAAGTCATTACTCCTGACAGTGGCGTTGCTACAGGACATGCCAAATAACTAAAACAAGGCTGCAAACAAACAAAGTGCTCATAGCATAAAGGGTTTTCAACGACATAATAAGTGTGATTGTAATTAGTTATCCGTTGAAAGGCAACTTTCACCGGCTAACTAGCAGATCTGGAGGTGGATTAGCCGGTGAAACCACAGAGACGAGATTTTGAAGATATGGAGCAAATTGATAAAAACAAGCCCCATTGTTCTATATTTAAGAGATATTGAGATGCTTATGATCAAAACATCAAAGACACATTTAAAGACTAATTAGCTGTAGAAAACCAAAGGAGAAACATTGAAGGATAGGAAGCCAAAAGAATTACATTTCTGATATTTTGAAGAAGTCTACTAAAGCCTTCCTTTTCGGTGGCTATTTCAGTTTGCACAATTTTCTTTGGCCACCGAAAGTACAAAACTAGGTAGAGTGCTAATATTTTTTTGCTCAGCCTGAATCTTTTTGAGACTTAAACTGTCGAGAAGAGTTCCAAATGATTATTAACATTAAGATGAGTAGAGACTACTTCTTCTTCAAAGTCTTGAGGCAAATATAA
The DNA here is from genome assembly GCA_009831015.1 of Picea engelmannii. NCBI lineage: Eukaryota > Viridiplantae > Streptophyta > Pinopsida > Pinales > Pinaceae > Picea > Picea engelmannii. Next base: position 1,397,211 of record ML779640.1, on the reverse strand, counting down.
GGAAGAAAAGGCTCAAGGATCATCCTATTTTTAATTGAAAGATAATTGAAAGATGAACAGATTAACTTCCAGATGTCAATTAAAGGTAGTGGGAGGCTTAGTCACTATCTAGCACACAGGAGAAGATGTCAAAGATTTAGTATTAGGATATGATTAGATTCCTTTTTCATAGGATCTGATTCCTATTGTTTTATAATTTGTTTGATATTACTATTTTAGGATTATTCGATCCTCTTTTATAGGATCTGTTTTCTTGATGTAAAGACTATAAAGTCTAGAGTCTTGGAGAAAGGAATGGTTCGTTTTTGGATACAAAAAATGCCTTATTGTAAACAGACCTTTTGATGTTAATACAAATCACATGTTCCTCTCTCTATTGATGTCAGTTTTCCACCTTCTTTTTGCAGTTTAATTCATGTTGTTTTAGCTACAGATGACTGTTACCTCATTGGTTAGCTCATAACTGAATTAATAGTTTCTTCAGTGTTTCTTAAACCCTACCTTGTGTACTTGGTTTATAAGAATTTGTTCTTCACCCACTTCAAGTAATTAACTGATTATTGATCCTTGAGAGAACTGTTTCATTTGATTCTCATCTTTACTGTCTGTATGCCATATTGCCGTTGAGTTATCCCATTGATCCACATACACAAAACACAAAAACATTTTGACTTGAAGTTACCAAGCACCTTTGGTCTACAACCACAAAGGGTTTCTTGGAGCGATAATAGGTAGAGCATCTCTGGGTTGTGGAGCGGATTGAGGAAATCCTGCGTGTGGCATATGAGAGAAATATGAGAGGTCCAAGGGCAGGAATATAAGGCGACACTCCTATCCATATCAGTGTCATTGTGGAACCCATAAACGCATGTGTGACTAATCCACCAAGAAGAACACCACCATTTAGAAAACCTAATTTCGGGAGAGGAAGACATCAGGAAGTACATCTACGCAAGGAAAAACAACTAGGGGAGCTAGTTCAGGAAGCATTAGTCAAGTATATACATTGCGCAGAGGTAGAAGTTCAACATTCATAATGGCAGGACATGATCCCACCATCAGATTACCAGAATTCAAAGGAGAGTCGTCGAAGGACCTTGAGAAGCACTTGTTTATTTGTTAAAATACCTAGGAAGTGAAACATATCACATATGAGGACAATAAACTTGCGCAGTTAGCTATCACACTAAGAGATCGTGCACTAGATTGGTACATGAGTTTAGCTGCAAACAATCCGCCAGGAACAACAAAAAATATTCGAGATATCAAGAAGCTATTGATAAATGAATTCCAGAAGCCTAGTTCAGAGGATCAATACATGAATGAGATGATAGATATTAGACAGAAACCAGGAGAATCTGTATGGGAAATTGACCAGAGATTCAAACGATTGAAGGGAAAGCTAAATCATATCATGAAAGATATGCAACATAGGCATATTTTCGTCAATTCACTACTACCACATTTGAAATACCCTTTGCGATAATTTTTTTTTCAAAAACAGGAAGAGGCTCTACAGGGAGCCCTACAACTGGAAGAAAACCAGTATCAGAAGACAGATCCAACTATAGAGGAGATGAAGGAGGATATGAAGAAATTAACATTACATCTCAACCAAAACAAAGGTAAGGACAAAATATAATTCGTTTGGTGTACAAGATGTAGGACAAAAGGACACCATAAGAACGAATGTCCAACATTCGTGCAGTATATGGTAGCAGGAATGCCAAACCCATTGGCAACAGGAGGACTATGGTGTGAGATATGTTAGAAATAGGGGCATGATCCATATCAATGCCCAGTGATGCAGAAGTACCATACAGTACCTAAGAGATCATATTGAAACTTTTGCAGGTCAGGAGGCCACGATGACAAAGATTGCAACACCATGGACCTGATGAGGGAAAGAACATTAGATGCTTACAAGGTGCATGAAGAAATGATGATTTGGCAAGACGCACCACATTTTAACCAAGTACCAGCCCCATATAACACTGCGTAGAAGCATTATAACAATGCGCAACAACAATATAACACTGCGCATTCATAGTACAATACCACTCAACCACACTATAATCCTGCGTAGTATAACTAGATGCCCCAATATAATGCACCACGAGGAGATCAATCTGGATACAGAGGTGGAGGAAGAGGAAGAGGTGGCTTTGGAAGAGGCAGAGGACCAATGGTATGCCACAACTATCAACAACCGGGACATTATGCAAGACAATTTCCACTTCCACCTGCGAGGTGTATGTATTGTTGCATATCATATCATGACACAAAAGAATTCCGTACACTATTGGGAAAGATCCAGGAAAAGAGAAATTAGAACAATCAGAATGTTCAATGGATTTCGACGGAAGAAAGGGATGAAGGAGAAAACATCAACATAGTTACACGGGGAGGAGCTAAGATAGGAAACGATGCAGTAAGACAAGATCCAACACAACACCAATGGGTGAAGAAAAATGTCGAACCGAAAAAGCAGTTTGATGCGCAGAATGAAAAGGAGATATTCAAGCGGGCTAGAAAATAATTTGTGAAGCCATGTTTTGCATTGAAATCAACTGTGCAACATAATAAGGAAGTACCAATGTACGAGATGCCTCCATCGTTGGATCACACTAAAGAAGCACAACCCCTGGGACAAGTAAGTACGATCAAGGGATTTTTGCAATCCTGTGTTAAACTACTAAATGGGATTTTTGCTAGAAAGATGTAACATAGAGGCATAAGTAAAGCTAGAACAAAAAATAGTTAATCATCTGCATACAAGGAGGAGAACAAGTAGAGAATTCAGACTAAATGCCAACATTGGAGATTTCAACATGGGAGATCTTATACTGGATTTAGGATCTGAATTAAATGTGATACCCAAGAAGACATGACAATGTATGGGAGAATCCACAGTAGGGTATTCACCGGTTTAGCTGAAGCTAGCAAACCAACACAGAGTTCTACCAATTGGAAGACTAAAAGGGGTGACAGTAGATCTGGATGGAGTACGCACTAAAGTCGATTTAGAGGTAATAGAGATAGTGGATGGCACAACACCTTATCTAACATTTCTTGGCTTGGATTGGGCATTCAAAAATTAGGCCATAATCAACTTAAAGATTAGGAAGATGACATTTGAGTCAGGAGAATATAGAATCATTGCACCATTGGATCTGTTAGAAGGGGAAAGGTTTGTAGAACCTACTTTCTTGGACCTGGAGGAAATTAACCAGTTATAAAAAAACAATGAGTGAGAAGAAGATTATGTGAACCCAAGTGCAGATGGGGTACTTAGTTGGAGAAGCATCACCTCATTCACGTTAGACTCAGATACAGGATTAGAGAATTGGCAGCATAGGTTACATGAAGTCTCCACAAGAAGATGCGCAAGAATAAACCACATAGGAAGATGGGTAGGTACGGAGATAAGGGAACCTCCTAGCTTCCATGGGGTGAATGACTTAGAAGCATTCTTAACACAATATGAAGATGAAGTGTTAGAAAATAATAGGCTCTTAGCCCTAGATATATCACTCAAGGAAACACCTACAAGATGGTGGGGTGCTCACAAAGAAATAGTCAAGGACTGGTACCAATGTAAGCGGTTACTGCGCATTAGGTTTGGTGTAGAATAGAGAAGCAACCAACTGTAGAAATATGAAGGATAGGGGGCACCAATAGAACACTTGGAGAAGTGTAGGATGCTATGGAGGATGACACCGCCAGACGAATGGCCTCATCATTGTTTTCACACATTAGAAGGGATTCCAACAAACTGGTATACAGACCAGGAATTGCGCATAGGAACTACAAAATGGACAATATTACAACAAAATTTTACAATCACTTTCTCATTTGAACATTGTTGATGATTAAAAATCGCAACGATTTTTTTTTGCCCGCAAAGTATTGCTAAAGCCTGTTATTATAAGCTAACGGGATAAATAATACTAGTAGGTGTGATCCAAAAATGAAGGTATTACTGATAAATCGCAAGTTAGTTTAATGTACTTTTTGCATCGAATCGTTAAGAATGCGAAATACATAAACTTGTTATCTTGTTTGCGGAATATCAAATGTGACATTTAATTGATGCTTATTAATGTATAAAGAGATCATCTATTAATATTCATGCTGCAAATGAAGAGAATAGAACAACAAAACAAAAAGAGAAATAGAGACAAGAGGTTGATAACGAAGTTCACCAATCATTGGCTACGTCTCCGGGCCCGCTTCCAAGTGGAGGACCTCTTTATTGCTCTTTAAAATGCTCAAAGTTCTCTTACAATGCTCTTTGTTGTTACATTACATGCTTCATGTCTTCTATGAAAGACCTCCTTGCTCAGATTCATGCATGCACCATCAAAATCCTCTCAATAACATGATAAAAATGCCTCTCAAAACATGAGAAAATGCCAAAAATTACAACTGCTCCTTCAAAACCCTGCATCAAAAAGTCTCCTACAAGCTTCAAAAAGCCCGGTTCTTATAGTTTTCAAGGATCAGATGAGGAATCCCAACTTCCCTCAAGATCTGGCCTCTTTCTGGGATCAAATCCCCCTTCAAATGGTCTAAAATCCTCAAAAAATCCATTTTTTGGGCATAATATCAGTCAAAAATCACTTCTGTATAGTTAAAAACCCATTTTTTTTCTAAAAAATACACAGTAAGCCCCCTTGGGCTGGTGCGCGCCCCTTTTATAAGGTCACATGAGCTTCATATGGCCAAGCTCTAGACCAAATGGGCTAAGCGTTGGCCCATACTTGTGCTAGCTCCTGGTTTTGGGGCACATCTCATGTGGCCTCGACCTAACCAATAAAATATGTGCGTGCCCTTGTAGGATTAGGCCCTAGTCTTGTGGGATCCGCCCGAAATCCAAGGGCTAGGGTCTATCAAAATCCCTATGCATATGGTTATGGTTAATCCCCCGTGCTCCAAGTTATATGCAATGAAATTCGACCATGGGATGGGGCTTAGCCCCAGCCCCCTCCTTTTTGCACGCTACCAAACTTTACAACATATATATATTTAATTACATTGCATATAATAAGATTCATGTGTGGTGCATTGGTGTTTGGACTATTTGTGAAAGTTCTTGGGCTTGGTGGGTGGTTGTGGGTTCAAAACCCATGGACCCTCAAAATTTTTAAACTTTTCCATACCAATTGCTGACTGGGTGCCACGTGGCACCACCACATTTGCCCGAACTTTGCCACGTGTCCAACTCTGATTGGATCTGACATCCACATCTGTTCAGTCAACTTCTGCCACTTATCACACTGCCATTGGTCCAAGTCTGCATCATGAGGTGCCATTGGTGATGTCATGCTCTTGTCATGCTGACGTTAGTGTTGACTTTTGGATAGTTGACATTTGACTTTTTCCCTGTTTGGGTTTTCAATCAGAACGTGATAAATTTCGCATACAGAGCGCATTTGAGGAAGTAAATATACTACCAGAATCAGCGCAACGAGCCGGTCTCAATGGAATTGGTTTCATCCAATTCTAAGAACTTTGATTTTTGAGCATTTTCTGAGCTTGGGGAGCCTCTTGGATCAAGGTGGGACCCCCTTGTAGATTGAGAGATAATATATGGCTCTTATTTGATGTTTGTGCCACTGTTTGACACTGCTTACATGGTTGATGAGATCTTATTGGCGATGGATTGGTATTATTATGTGTTGGTTCTATGTGCAACAAGTGAATGTTGGGTAAGGCATGTTATATTTTGTTCTGAGCTCTAATTGCATGTTACAATTGCCTATGTTATCCATTCCTACTATTTCTATCTATTCCTGGACATGTTACTTTGACACCTGCACAACAGACATTTTAGTAACAATACTAAAGAGCAGTTGGAAAAAGGAAAAAGAAATATAAACAAATGCAAAGGGAAGGAATTAAACTATGCTATATACTACTCTACATGCATTAAAATTTAAATGGTCGTTGTTAACCCTAGCAATAAGATAATAGTTATGTGATTTGATTGAGTTATATGAAGTGGTGATTTATGTTATGGCATAAGTTTGATATGGGTCGCGCTATTGGTTTTAGTGGGTGATGGTTTCGATACATGGTTTAATTAATTGAGTTAATGGGAAGCTTCCTGGTGTGTACTAAGAAATTAATGGACTGGGGATGGATGCGACGTGCATTTACTACACGTCACACTTACTCTTTCCACTGGCCGCCACCCTAATTGGGCTATTGTTCAACTGTATTTGTTGTGGTTATGCTACGACTTTCAAGCAAAGGGAGAACCACTCAGGCAGTTCGCGTTTAAGGTTCTTTTGATTATATGTATGTCATTTTTTTTCCATCCATGAGTCTACTCTAGTTATTAAATAGATATTGGCTCAGATGTATGGGTTGTGATTTACTTAAGTACGACAACTGTGAAAAATTGTGATTTTTCTGGAATGAATCGTTGGTGGCTTTCTCTGCGATAATGTCTGAAGTTACAATGTATTGGGTAATTATGAGTGTTAGCATCCATAAAGGCTCTCTGTCATCCTTTTCAGTTTAGTGGAAGGTTTCATTTGGTCTAGACTGGATGACTTCCTTCATGCATTGTATCACCATGCTCATTCTTGGATTTTATGGGGTTTAATGGGTTTAAAATGCCCTGTGTCACTGCAAATTATTCACTTGGGTATTGGGTTATTTCATACTACCAATGGTCGCACAATGAGTCATATTTCCTCTTCTCATCTTCGGTTCACCTCAATGTTGTTAGTTGTTTGACTAGGAGAGCCACGAGGGTTATAACCTGTGTGTGCTAAGTATCGTTACAAGGCAAAATGGAGCCTTTCTCTTATGTTCAGAGCCTCCTCTATCATGGGGATTGTCACCCTGTCTGTGAAGCCATTTTTGGTATACCTGTGCGTGCACCATTGGTCTCGGAGGTTCTCACCTGATGTTGGAGGCGCCTCCATGTCTTCCTGTGTTGGTCCACAGGGTCAATCCTTGATTACTCCAAGATCGGTTTTGATAAAGGAAACCCATGATGTCATGTTGAATACATGGTCGATGGTTATGAATTGGTGACACAACATCGATAATGTTCTATTGTTAACTCATCTTTGTTGATTATCCTTACAATGTTTTACTTATTTAGTCACTGCAATTGGTTATTATGACAGTCTGATTGATAAACTCGACATTGAAATTGGTTGATTGAAGAATGGGGTTGATACACAGTCACTCTCTTTTGTCTTGAAGTTATTGGAATGTTAAATCATCATTATTTTATAATTGATTAATGATGTTTCATGCGTGATGCATTGGTATGTGTGGCGTTCCTACACCATGAGTCAATGATTACTGTGACTATGTGTTTTTAATGGCCAAATGGTTATTGCAACCAGGATGACTATGGAATTTCCATTCACTGTATATGTTATGATTATTCGATTGTGTCATCAAGGATAAGCACAAGTTTTTACATAGTATGGTTTTGTTGCAGTTTGATTAATTTGAGCAATATTGTTGCTACCTCCTTGTATTGGATTGATAGCTTGACATGATAAGTTGAGTTAATGATACTGTGGCTGTGCATTTTAAAATTGTCAAATGGAAATGTTTCATCGTGGTAATTGTGGCATGGTTATCCACTATACTTGTTATCGATATTATTTGATTGTGTCATTAGAGAAGGCCACGGGTTTTTAAACATGGCTTTGTTTCAATTTGATTGACTTATGTTATGAGATAGGGCATGATGTTGCTGCCTCATTGTATTGGATTGATAGCCCAACATTATGGATGTTTGGATTTAGAGTGATTGAACCTGTACAGTCATGGAAATAATCCTGCCTATTTTCGGATGTCTTTGTATTACACAACATAGTATGTGTTGAATGGTAATGGTTGTTTGTGAGTTTAAATGGCAAGTCAAGATCTTTCATTTAAAATATTGATGGTTGTATGTGGCTATTTGTTGATAAATATCATGTTTCATAGCAGAAACAAACATAGGTTCTATGACAGTATAACCTCATTGCAATTCAGTTATTACATGAATTAAAACACAGAATCGAGCACGACCTTTGAGTTTGTATTTGATGATTGAAATAATTCGTGGGCAGTGGTTGATTTTGATGTTGAACATAATGGTTTACTATTTATTCACGTGGGAAGTGAGAATATTCATGTTGATTGTGGGAAGTAAGTGAGATGAACAGACCTCCCCTACAAGATTTTGTGGACTACATACTGTCTTGTTTGATGACACTATGTTTGATATTTGATTACAAGCATGGAGCAAGTTAATGCACATGATTGCTTGAACTATGCACAATAATTATTTTGGGTCTCAGTGGTCATTTGGTTGGTGTGTTTCCTTTTACAGAATGGTGTTATGGATCACTTAATTAATTTTATGAACAATAATCACTCTCTCTCCCTACCATTTTTTTTGCTTTTCGCTAATTACAACCCCCCTCGCCTTCCCACATTCATTTTTCACTCCTTGTTCTAAAAATTAATTATGGTCAAGAAGAATTTTGTATTCAAGAATTTTAGAGTCACATTTTATTGGTTGGATTACAATGATGTTTTCTTTGGTTTGCATTACAGTTGATTGTTGTGGTATTTGAGCAGTAACCATGTTTCTTCTCCCCCTCATTTTATCACTTTTCGCTAAATACAATCCCTTCACATATCCCAGAACCTTGTGTTCACCCCCTGCTCATTGACAACAGTTAAACAATTTATGTGGATTGGATTTCATGAGCCTGATATGTTGCTGAGCCAAAATCTATTTCATATTTTTAAAGAGTTATCATGTATGGTTGTTAAAAGGACTATTTTCTAATCAATCATGCATGCATGAATGAGTTTTTTCAGTCGAGGTAGCCATGACAGAGGAAACCGAGGGAGAGTTAATTGGAACAGAGGCCCAACAAGGCCAAGGTTCTCCATACACTTTGATGCTGACTTGCAAGAGTTAGGCCAATTGTTTCAGGCCATATTTTTCAATTGGATTAGGCAAGGAGTGGTCCAACCTAGGCATGAAAGGCCTCCTTTCGAAGCTCCACACACCCCTGGTATTCCCATGCCCCCTCATGTCTCATTTCAACCCGAGGTTCCCGAAAATGACAGATGACAAGATATTGTCCACCCAACAGTCTTGCAACATCGTGGCTACCCCAATTTGTCCTTACCTGCTCCCCTGCCTACTAACCCGATTTTCCAAGATGCACATGTTCACTCACCAGTTCAGTCCTCTCATGCTAGAAAAGGGTTGAAAACTGAGGTCCACCATGCCCTTGCCAAAGGAAAAGCCATTCCTGCCCCTTCCTCGCCCTCCAATGGCTCTGACAAATCCGTGTCTTCCCAGATGCATTTGAGGGATGATTGTTCTCATGTGATCAATGAGCTTAGGCCTAGAGGCTTAGTGCATCCAAAGGCAAATTCAGGAAAATCGAAGGGTGACAACAACAATCAAGGAAAGATTGCATATCATAGTGGGAAATATGGATTTTGAGTTTTTATTTTATATATTGTTGATGACAATTGACTTCAGAAGTTTTGGATAACATGTTTTAATTTTGGATATATGAGTAATGCATTTTTGAAAACAATGTCAAATATAAATGAGATAAATTTTCAAATGTGCATGTGATGATGGGAGTCACAAGGAGAGATGTTCTTGTTTAATTGACTAGTTATGTTATAATTGTTAAGAGCTAAATGGGAGTCACAAGGGGTCCCACCAACTAATTATTATTTATTTAAAACCCTTATTATGATTATTACTTTCCCCACTAACTAAAAAGTTGGTTGAGTCTTTAGTTGACTTAACTAATGAGGTGGTTCAACTACCTCAACCAATTCTAATTTTCTTAAAGGAAAAATGAAAGGGAGGAACAAGAGGAGGATAGAAGGAGAACCATACTAAGGTTTGTTCTTTGAGTTTATGTTGAGATAGTTCAATTTTCATTGATTTCTTAATTTATGACAAACCTAATTATCTTTTATGATAGCATGGTATTATTTTAGACAACAAGATTCAGGGCTGAATTACATCATTCAGACACTTGTTTTTCAGAGGTGTTGATCTATATTTGATAGTCTGTGTAGACTTGTCTATTTGTGAATTAGTTTTCATGAATGGCAAAGGCTATTATGCAGATTCGAGTGGGAAGAAATCTATGGCAAGTTGATCCAAATTTCAGAGTTTAGTTTTGATTTTCTATCAGAGGTCCTTTTGTATGTTCCATCAGGGATGTCTAAGTTTGACTTTGGTCTGAAATTCCTGTATGAGATTTTGTAAAGAAAACGACTCTTTGGTGAATTGGAATGAAATAAATGATTGATTTATGTTTCATTTGTCTTTATTATCATCTTGGTGTCTTACTTTTGTCTCTACACTTGTTTTCAACAACTATTATATTCAGGAAATCATATTAAAATGAATTTTCCAGCAAGCTTTTATTTGTGAAAAAGACTAGCCTAAGCACTTGTAATTAATACTTGTGAGTTAGAATTTTATTTTTGATTGTTATAAACCTAGGGTGGCATTCCCATATATTTTTCTTTATCCAAGCATAATCTAAAAATTCTTGAGTAAGATCACTTTATATATTTTCCTCAGCAAACATGAGAACCCCAACATAGACTTAACACTTAAACGAATCAGAGGGGTGATATTCATTAAATAATTGGAAGTTGAACTCATGAAAAAAGAACAATACCAGAACATATAGACATTAAAAGAACTATTGTCATGCTACCGTGTGCAGGAAGAAGCACAAGATGAAAATGACCCACGAAACATTCAGATTGTGGAAGTTGAAGGTGAAAGAGAAGTGGAAGGTCCACCTCTGGAATCAAAATTATTTGTTGTGTCGATCAAGGTGAAGAAAGTCAACATTGGGACAGTTGAGAATCCCCAAATGGCCAGCATTGGAGACTACTGGGATGAGAAAAAAATGGAAAGCATAACAAAGTTTTTGCGCGAGTACAATGACATGTTCCCAACAACGTTCATAGAAATGAAAGGCATAGTAGGAGAGATATGTGAAATGAATATACCTCTCAGATATGAGGAAATACCGATCATACAGAGACCATATAGACTAAACCTTATATATAAGAAACAAGTCAATGACGAAATTGATAGGATGTTGGAGGTTGGAATCATAGCACCTGTAGAGGTATTTGAATGGGTAAGCCCTATGGTAGTCCAGGAGAAAAAGTAGGGAGGGATAAGGATATGTGTTGACCTGAGGAAGTTGAATGATGTGTGCCAACATGAACTTTTCCCTACTCCTTTCACAGATGTGGTGTTTGAGAATGTAGTAGGAAAAAAATCTTATTCCTTCACTGATGGATTCTCAGGCTACCATCAGATCACGATAACTCTAGAATATAGGTACAAGACCAATTTTTCCACATAATGGGGATCATACCAGTACACAGTCATGTCGTTTGGACTAAATAATGCACCAACAATATTTTCGAGATTAATCATAGGTGCATTCAAAGAATTCATCCATGAGTTTCTAGAGGTATATCTGGATGATTGGACAGTCTATAGTATGTTTAAATACCATGTAGAGGTGTTGAGGATGATGTTATAAATATGCAGGCAATCTCATATATCATTAAATATCAATAAGTGCATCTTCAAAACATCCTTTGGGATACTATTGGGCCATATAGTATGCAAACAAGGCTTGCTAGTAGATCCTGCCAATATTTCAGTAATTGTTAATCTACCACCACCAAAATCAGTACGTCAGTTAAGAGCAACATTGGGACACACAAGATACTACAATAAATTTATAAAAGGATATGCACAGATCACTGTGCCAATGGAGAAATTGTTAAGAAAAGACAACAAGTTTTAGTGGAATGAGGACTATCAATGAGGATTGGACACCATGAAAGAGAGGATGGTAACCGCACCAATACTAGTATTCCCAGATTGGGGAAATGCATTCCACATGAATGTAGATGAATGAACCATAACACTTGGAGCTATTCTATCACATCAAGGAGTAGGAGAATTGGACCATCCTATAGCATTTTCTAGCAGAAAACTGTCAGAATCAGAGAAAAATTACAATACCATAGAGAGAGAATGCTTAGCTATGGTCTATTCGCTTCATAAATTCCGACATTACTTATTGAGAAAACATTTCAAGATGTTTACATGCCATTCAGCTCTCAAAACCTCATCAACAATCAAGTGTTAGGGGGGAGAATATGTAGATGGTTATTGTTGTTCCAAGAATTTGACTTTGAAGTGATAGTCAAACCAGGGAAGTTGAGTGAAGGACCTGATAACCTGTCAAGGATCACTAATGGAGAGGAACCTACGAATCTATAGGACAAAGTTCTCGATGCACAGTTATTTTCAGTCCAAGTAGCTAATGAATATTTCACAGACATCATTCAATACTTGAGTATAGGGACTCCGCCAAAAGAATTCAACGCTACGCAGAAGAAAAATATGGTAGTCAAGGATGCAGACTATCAATTCATTGCAAGACACTTATACAAGATGGGTGTAGATAACATCCTGAGAAGATGTGTACTAGAACATGAAAGACATAGGATTTTAGAAGAAGCCCATGAGGGAATAGTAGGAGGCCATTATGCAGGAAAAGATACTGCGCAGAAGGTATTGCATGTAGGACTATGGTGGTCGATTGTTCACAAAGACTCAAAGGACTACTGCCAGAGATGTGATGTATGTCAGAGAGTTGGTAAACCGAATAGATAGGATGAGATTCCCCTGAAGCCACAAGTAACCTTGCAGGTATTTGACAAATGGGCAATAGATTTTGTGGGACCAATTAACCCACTAGAAAAACGTTCAGGAGTGAGGTATATCATTATTGCGACATAATACTTAACAAGATGGGTAGAAGCAACACTAGTAAAATATTGCAATGCAGAGACATCACCACACTTCTTGTTTGAGCAAGTGATCACTAGATTTGGATGCCCAAGGATTTTGATGAGTGACCAAGGCACTCACTTCATTAACAACACTATTAAGGCTATGAATAAGGAGTTTGAAGTTTATCATCAAAAGAGTACACCATATCATCCTTAAGAAAATGGAATAGTGGAAGCCTTTAATAAGATCCTCAAAAATTCACTGACAAAGATTTGCAATGTTAATAGGGACGATTGGGACTTGAATATACCAGGAGTACTATGGACATACAGGACCACATGAAAAATATTAACAGAGAAGACATCATTCATATTGGTGTATGGACAAGTGGAAGTGGTGCCATTAGAGTTTTTGGCACCTAGTCTATGCGTAGAAGCAATTACAAACATGATAGAGCGAGGGACAATACAAGAAAGGCTAAGTCAACTGATGATCATGGAAGAATATAGGATCCTAGTAGGGTTTCACCAAGAAGTACAGAAAGAAAGGGACAAATCTTGGCATCATAGACATATCAAGAGGACACATTTCAAGGAGGGAGACCTAGTCTTGGTGTACGATAGTAAAACTCTTTAGCACCCAGGAAAATGAAGAATGCATTGGTTGGGACCATATGAAGTAAATACTGTCATAGATGGGGGAGTTGTACATTTGAAGGACTTGGGAGGAACATAACTCAGAGAAATGATCAATGGGATTCAAATGAATATGTATAGGGATAGTCGACCTCCTAGCACTTAAACAAAAAACAAAAAAACAAAGGACTATGCACAACAACAGAGGGGTTATTGTGCCAAACATCAAAAGACAACAACTAGTGAAATAAGAAATAGCGTGATGAAAAGAAAAAATCCATGCACACTAGCCAAACAACATCACGTGCATTTAGAAACGTTAGCATGTCAGAGAAAGGACCAACGATCAGAAAAAGGAGGAAATTGTGAAAATGATGGGTACAAAAAATAGGCGCTAATTGATGACGTCTATCAAAATTTAATATCAAGAACGATTGACAGGATGTCACATTAATCGTGCCAATTGGCGACGTCAAGGGAATTCAATGGAAGGTACGTGGGAAGCGCCAGTTCATTCAAAACACAACTTGGGTAAATTCTCCAAGAAGTTTCACACACTTTGTACATAAGGAAAGCACGAGGGTAACATAAGGGTTATTGTGAAATCGAGCAAAGAACAAAGTGACAAAGTATACGGAGCAGAGAGCGAGGTTGCAGGAGTTACAGAATGAACTAATATGGTGGAGACCATTTTAATCACCATAGAACCACCTAAGCTAGGAGTGTCGAGCCAATCCTACAGACGAACTTGAAGCAAAATTAGAGCACCTGAACAACCACAGGGAAGTGAATAGGAACCAACACAAACTACTAAATTCGTCAACTTGGACTAAATCCCTTTGCCGAATATGGAACCAGTGAGCCCCACACCAATGGTGGAGGAAACCCAACAAACAACATCAGTAGGCATGGATATCGATATATCGGAAGTGGGAAATAGCCAGTAGGCCAGGGACGCAGGAAATCATTTGCGCCCTGATAACCCTGAAGAAGCCCCGAGGGTTAATGGGATGGTCCCAAACCAGACAGAAGCATTTGCGCTAGAAAGGTCACACACAATAGCGCCGAAGCAATAACAGGAAGGCATAGTAGAAGATGTCACTAGCTGGGTAGAGGAATATACAGTGGAGAGAACAATGGAGGTTGGAACCTCGAGTGAGCCACCATAACGGAAGGGAAAGCATCCAGTATCAAGATCACCGCGCAGGCAGGCTGTAACAACCATAGTCTTACCATGCATTCTGGAAGGGGTGCATATTGTGGCTAACCTTTTAGGTTGTGTGGAAAAACTGCGGTACTCAGATCATGATGTGATTGACATGGACAAGTTTCCGAAGTTTGCAAAGAAATTTTACCTGGATACCGTGGGTATAGGACCCTTTGACGAGCCAATTTTCCAACCAAAATAGTGGGCAACTAGACTAGCCAACACCGAGATTCTAAGCATGTTGGCTAACCCACACTTTGGAAGGGGTGGTGACGTAAATAACTACATTAAGTAGTTGATGGAAGTTACCCATGGAGGATACCTATGGGTGGAGGAGCCTGTCTCGATAGACATAGAGCTCATTGCATTCATTACATGGCTGCCATCTAGAGGGGAGAGCCCCGCGTAGTTCCTTGATGACAAAACAAAGGAGAAGGTGTTGGCTGCGGAAATGAAGAAGATGTATGGCATAGAAAGAGGGTTGCACATAATCATCATTAAGTGCATCAGTGACACAACAACAAGGCTGACCACCAAACTCATGGCGTGAAAGTTTCTTAAGGAGGAAGTTCCTGTCAGGGTCACCATAGCTGCAACATAGTGTGCAGAGGGTACTATACTTAGCTGGGCCCCGTACTTGTTAAATCTATTCCTTGAATACTGCAAGAACACGCAGGACCTGGGGACAGAGTTCAACTACTCTTGGCTACTCATCCTGATCGCCTTGGTTGGATGGAGGTTTTATCGGGCTAATTGTTAAGTGCGGACACAAATCAATCCCCCTGGCTTCACTACGAAACTAGAAAAAAACTAGACAATACACTACTCTTTCCTTAGATTTCAATTATCAAATGAGAAATGGATCTAGAACATACATTTTAAATATCGAAGATATGACTTTGCCAATGCAATCCAAGCTCTGTCGGTAGGCTTATGGAGAAATATCTACAAATACACACAAGCCAACGAAGACAAGAATAATAGAGTCTATTTGATATGAAACTATGTACGTGATCAAGGAATCATACAATATGAACAAATAACATTCATATAGGAAAGAAAAGTATATCTGTATTAAAGAATGTGGAAGAAAGATACAACCAGATGCCTTGATGTTGTCTGGTTTCTTCCAACAGTTCCTCGCTTCCCACACACTTCTAATCCACGGATTCTGAGACTGTAGATATGATAGCTACTCACATTTTGTCTTGACAAAGAAAAGCTCAAAGCCAATATACAAGCTCCAAAAACTCCAAGCTACAAAACTCAAGCTCAAGTCAATCTAACTTTCTCCATGAGAGCTCCTCTCTTTTTATAAGATGAAGAGGATAAGGTGAGGAGGTCAGGATGATCCCAATAAATCATGAAAGTGAGCAAGATAAAAACCGTTCAGAGGCCACCTCACCATAGAAGCTTCTCCTTCTAGAAGCATCGAGAAGATGCTCATTTTTCCCACGTACAAGAATTTTTTCACCCTAGCTATAGAGCAACCTATGGAAAGTCTGCAACCTAGCTATAGAGAAAGGTGTGGAAATCAGGCATTTCCACACCCTGTGTATAGTGAAACCTGTAGAAATCTTCCTTAATAGGGTTTTTACAAAGGAAAATACAACTTATTCTCTCAGTAAAAGTTCTTCTCCCTTCTTTCTTTAGGAATTCAATCCACTGACCCCTCTGAAGGCAACATATAGGTTTACATCATTAACAGTCATAGGGATGACGAAAAATAATGTGTAACAGGAGGGATCCTAAATATACATACTTTTACGAGCGATCCCCTCATTGCCGTGCAATGCGATACCTATCATTAGGGATCACTTCATATCCCAAAAGCAAGAGTGAAAATACAAGCATGTTTGTAGGGTATTACAATGACCTGCATGAAATCATTGCCAACACTTGGCAGATAACTCCATAATTGGTCGTGCAATATCAGGGCATAGCCAACTTTAAAGAAACTAGGCATGGAGTATGGATCCAAGCACAAAATGATCCCAAGAAGGAATGGTTGCAACTGCGATACTGCGTCAAGGAAGAGGATGTAGAGATGGCCATCAAGGATTGGAAAGATGACTGGAGAGTTCTAGTTCTGATTCAAGAGATGTCCATGGAGAAGGAGGTTGATGCAGGGCAAGAACAGACACCTGTAGGAGACAAAAAGATGCCTAAGAAGCCAAATCCAGGGAATAAACTGACACAACAAAAGAAAGGGGTTGCACCAAATAAAGGTACCCAAGTAGGGAAGAAGGACACCACCCAGGCGTTGCAGGAACATGAAAAAGCGATTGAGACAAAACAGGGTACCACATCAAGTGATACCCAACGGGAACAAGGCCAAAACAAGAGGCCGATCATAAACACTAAGGGTGCATGCAAGAAGGCTAAGGCGCACAAAATGCCATAGAAATATACAATTACCGAGGAAGATGTGGACCTTGTGGATGAAAAATTCCACAACTAGGTAGTTTAGGACTTTGAAGATGCCCAACACCAAAGGGACCGGATCCAGGATGAGATGTTCGACATGAGGCAACTCCTAGAGAAGATCATAGAAATGTAAAGGGCGGGTAAAGGAATAGATTTAGTCCCCATGACATCACAATTAGGAGCCAAGGCTGTGCCGAGCGAGAAGTATATGATTCGGATGATAGAATAGGAGAGCTCGACTTTTCACATTACACCCAACATGTTGCACATGGATGAGATTGTGGTCCAGACACCCTTGAAAGGTCTGTCACAAATACAGTTGGTAATGGGGCGGATACTAACCAAGGCGTTGTATAAAGTGCAAGTCAACGTCGCGTAGGAGGTACAGTCACGCGCATGCATAGACGTAGCAGAACTGCAACACACGAAGGAAAATAGAGAAGAGTTGGAGTTGGTGCTTGAGCAGGTCAAGATTGAGACCAAAGACAAGAAAGATCACACAGATAGGCTCGAGAAGGGATTGGTTGTAGCCTATGGTAGAATTCCAAAGAGCACGCAAATAATAGAGCCCATGACGATGCAGAAAATTGATCCGATTGTGCAAAGAATCGATTAATACAGGTAGGAGATTGAGCACCTCCAGGAACAACTGATCCCTACTACTCCCCCAGATTTGAAGGAACAAAGGAAGTAGGAAGCAACAGGGAAGATGGAGGAAATAGAACGACAAGTTAGTGCATCTGTCGACTTGTTTGATAGAGTAGCACAACTATGGACAAAGATGGAGGAGGATCAACAGGTCCAACAGTGGGACCAGGAAGAGGAAAAGATAAGTGCATCTATCCAGGACCTCAAGGAGAGGCACAAGATGATGAAAACCACTTAGCGCCTCAAAGGATTACAAGATATGAAGAAGTTGCAAGCAAAGCTCATAGTCGTGCAGACATAGAAGAAGGATCGACAAGCTCAAATGGAACATCTCTAAGAGCTAGCAGTGGAGGTCATTGCATAGGTAGAAGAGGCAAAGAAGAACATGGCACAAATTCAGGAAGAGTGTTGTTGGCCCTTGACCAAGTTTTGAGGATCCTTGGTCATGTTTGACCTATTTTGGGACTTCGACAGGCTGTTGAAGGTGGAGCACAAGACGAAGTGGAGATTGCAGGATCTCGACCCCTTATTTAGGGATTTTTGGGTTTTGGGATTATGTAATGAGTATGGGGATGTCATCCCATGGGTTTACCCATGTTTAGGCCCATTTTGTAATGTATAAATAGATGTCTAGGCGATGTAAGAAGTGGCGTGAAGGACGATATAGGAGTCTTTGTGATGATATGCTAAGTGCAAGTTGTACATGGTTTGTGCATGCTGTGTGAGACTTGCAAGGCTAAGTGCAAGTGACTGTAAGGGATCGAGTAGAAGATTTGTGCTATAACCTAGCTCGGGAAAGGAGGATCTGGCGAGGTGCGTGCAGATCTCCTGTCCTATGCAGAGTAGGATTTTGTGGCTCTGTGCATGTAGAATATTGACATAAGACAATAAAAGAGAAGAAGAGTTGGTGGACGTAGTCCCAGGTTGGGGGTGAACCATGTATATCATGTGTTGCTATGCATTGTGCTATGTATTGATGTCTTTATGTGTTTACCTGCTTAGTTCTTTGATGTAGGTGAATGATAGATAGATCTGTGATGCTTTGTGCTTAATAATATGGATACGTGCTAGATCTAACCCATGTGAATGTGCTTAGTGCTCATATATACTAGATCTAGGTGAATACTGTAATGATCTGTGATTAGGGTTTTTACTGTGAAGTAGATACTGCTTAAATACTGATGAACTGTAACTGCTAAGTGCTTTGATAGAATATTGTAATCACAGATTTGTGTCCCAGCTAAGGTTGCAGACATTGTAGTCCTGCAACCACCCCTACCTCTACCTCGAGTGAGACTTCATATGCTTCACAGGTGTTGTTGAAAGGGCCAGTAGTTAGGGTTTTGTTGGTGCGCTCTTGAGTGTTGAACCCTCGGTCTTCCCCTATGCCAAAAAATGGTTCCATTGCCGGGACCTGAAACTATGATTGTTAGGAACTGAAGAAAAGAGAAAGCTATGTGCATAGATCTGTTGCCCTAGTGCGTAGTTTTCTACTTGACCTGTAAAGCTCTGTGCTAAGAAGAGAAGTCATATCTGAAGAAAAGAGGTAAGATCTTGAAGCTTGTGCTTTGATAAAGGTAATAATAGTGAAATTTTTTTATTGAAAGGGTAAGATAAGTGGAAATTTTTATTTCGAAAGTATGGATCTAGGTATGTTTGATAAATTTTGTCCTAGATTAAAAACTAGGGTGCAACTAGAAGAAAGAAGGTTTGATATGAGTAGATCTGATAAGAATAGTGAAAGATATGTTTTTCCTATGTGTAGAAAGAATGTTTGGACTAACAAATGGATGGAGAATCCTAGAAATAATTTTTTGCAGGTTAGCTACTATGACCCTAGTGCGCAGTACAGGAAAAGTTGGGGATCATTTAAAAGAAAAAGAGGATTAACCCTTTGTTATAATTGCAGAAGACCAGGACATCTTGTGAAGGAATGCCATGGTAGAAGACCTAGTTGTCTTTGTTGTAAAGCTATGGACCATGAAGTTTTGGATTTCCCTAGAATGATTGCTAAGGTTGAAAGAACGAATATGAGGCAAGAAAACCCTAAGGAAGATCAAGAAACTAAGACCATGTCAGAACCCCATAAAGAATCAGAGAATGTATTGCTACAAATGAAAGAAATCCTGAATGATCACAGGAATATCAACTTATAAGAGATCTTCAAAGAAAAAGAATGCATAGAAACAAGAATAGTAAACTTCAACATTGAATGTGTTCTGGATGAAGAAACACAGGTGAATATCATGACAGAAAGAAGTTGGGAAATTTTAGGAAATCCTGCTATGATTCCTTCATTGGGAGGAATAGGATTATTTAGAGGAAAGTTGATAACCCTATGTGGAAGACTCACCCAGATATCTATCAGAGCTCATGGAACTTCGACAGAGGAAGATTTTGAGGTTGTTAAATTTATTGAGAGAGACAACCCATTTGCTATGTTACTAGGAAAAACTTGTATTGAGAAGGATCATACCAGAAGAAAAGAAGAGGAAGTCTTAGAATAGAAGAAGCAAGAATTAAAATATTTCATGACTAGGAGGATAACACACTTGATTGAAGAACAAGAGAACATATCGAAGCTATTTAGAACTAGAAACTTGGATTTCGAAGTTGAAAGAATACAAGAAGACTCACATACGAGTGGAGCACCTACCCGAGACAGAGAAGTATTTCCCTTGAACCCTATGAAAGAATCTCAAAAATGCGAAGTTACTATGATAAAAGAAGGTAAGGATCATAATGGAAAGAGAAATACTGAGACAAAGGTCATAGGGAAGAAGGCTAGAAATCTCAGTAAGAAGAGAGAAAAGATAGAAAAGTTGAAGAATGTTCTAGAGGGGACTTCGCAGAAGGAAGATTTGCAAAACTGGAACTTCGTCGGGATATCAAAACAATACGACATGGCACTTCTCCATGGCGAACTGATATAACCGTTGGAGGCCTTATGACCGTTATACTGACACCCTGAACAGTTAGAACAACAGTTATGACCAGAAATATCGCCACCAGAACGTTGGGACCACTCTGCAATGGACATAACTGCATTGATGAAGGCCTCTTATTTGTTGGAGAGATCCGTTACCTCCCTGTCTACTTATTCCTTCAATTGTTGCACCGAGAACACTTTTGCGAATCGTATCCAAGCCAACTCATTGCTACTGCATTGTGTTTACTAAGATCGACACATGTTCTATTTCTTTGAGCACCCATTCATCGATCTTAGTTATCCGATCTTGAGCGTGTATGTCGAACAAACTCAGCGTAGCTGAAAAGTGTGTCGAAGAAGTTCTAATCGATCTGATGGCTTAGAGAGTGATGTCCACAGGAGTTCAAGCCTCGTCGACGAGAGGAGTGCAAGCCTCCCCGTTGACTTCTCGTGGATCCATACCATCCTGAGCTACAACAGAGAAGAGAACCAAGCATCGAGATGGCTTGGAGAATGTGAAGCTAATCCCGACTATCCTACCCGACCACATCCTACCCTTGGCTAGCACAGTGAGTCGTGACAGTGTCCCGAGGGATTTTGATTATACCTTGGTTACTATGTACCTCCTGAAGGGGATACGTGTAGTTAAAACGTAGAAGGATAAGATCACGACATTGAAATTCAATGACTTCAACCTAGGAGACCACAAGAACCACAATATGCTCACCCCTCAAAGATATTTGACTAGGATGAAGGGGAAGAACTCAAAAATAATCCCCCAACCATGGACTATGAACCTCATGCAGTCCACCATCTTGAATGTGATGAAGATTCCACATTTTGGAAGGCACTAAGAGGTTAACGCGTCTATTAATCTCCTGCTATCATGTTACCATGGTGGCTACCTATGGCTAGATAGACGCATCACAATCAATCCGACGTTGATCCATAGGATCACCAGAATGAGCATGCATGGACCCGACCCACAAGACTTCTACCCAGGAAAGGCTACAGACCGCGCACTAGCACAGAGAATTAAAGACACATATGGAGATGTAGAAAAGGGGATACGAGGCTACAGGGTAGCTTCCATCCAGAATGGCACAGTGCACTTGGCCTGCCAGTCGATTGCAGGAAAGATGGTGAGAAAGAACAGACCTACGCAGGTCAGAGTGTTCATTGTTGACCTCGCCGAAAAATGTGTAGAAGGACTCCAAATGAACTGGGTGAAGTACTTAGTCAACCAACTCCAATTGGATTGCCGTGAAGCTTAGGATCAGGGCTATGAGTTCCATTTCAGTTGGCTGCTGATCCTCATAACATTTACTTCCTAGGAGATTCTGGAAGGTGTGACCTTCCCTGACATTGAGACATTTGAACCACTCGTTGCGAAGTTCACCACGCTCTGGTACTTAAGCGATATGGGAAAACAGTGGAAGTCAAACGCAATATTTCACACATACTATCTCTAGTTGAAGAGGGCTATTGAGGATATCCCTCATATGATGCCAAACACCCTACACCGGTTCATACCCCTCATGAAGTTCTACGTAGATCGACACTTTATTTATATCACTACACGTGCACACGAGCATAAAGAAGATCTCTAGTTGTACTATAATCTCACAGAGGAGGACCATGAGGGGATAATGAAGGACAGGTCTGCAGAGCTCCTTATCCCTACTGACCCAACATAAATGTTTGATCCCTAACTAATTGGCCGCTCAGAGGCCACTCACGAAGAACATGACACACCTGGAACTAGAAGAAGGAAGAAGCCCGAAGAGGTACAAAAACTGAGCAGCGCATCAGAAGAAACCTCTTTAGAGTCACCTGGATGAGGATGTGATGACAAAGTAGATAAAGCAGAGACCAATGGAAAAGACGATCAACATAAGCAAGGCAAAGTAACACTGCCTAAGGATCATGTTGATGAGACCGATCCCTCTAATAAAATAAAGGTTTCCCCCATGAAACCTACCTCGCGGAAGAAATCCAAAGCCACCAGGACTAAGCTACAGACTGTTCTCACGCTCGATGACTTTGACTTCATCCTCGTAGCCATATCAGATGCCTCATAGGATATTATGTAGACCACGAAACTAAGAAGCCATGTATGATAGGATTGAGACAGAACTCAGAGGGGTACAACAGGCCCTTCAGTCCATCCATGTAGTATCCATTGCGCCCCTGCCATCAGAAGAACCAGAGTTGGGAGATGAGCCTACCCAACTCCGCAAAATAGCTGACGTGACTGAAGCTCACCTTCGTCGAGCGTAAGAAGAGAAAGAACAAGATACAGTGGCCATAAATAAAGCATAAGAGGAAATGGTAGAGAAACGATGAGTTGCACAGTAGGAAAAGGATGACCTCCACACCAAGTTCGAAGAGGAGAGAGAGCATGTCAAACAAGAGAGAGAGTAGTTTCTCACAGAACAACTCAGAGTCAAAGAAGCATTCAATAGAGCACTTCACTCTGTGACAAGATTAGAGAAAAAGGCAGAAGAATCAGTGGAGCAGCAAGTAGCACAACTTGCGGAAGCTATCTAGCATCTTCAATAGAAAATCACAGACCTAGAACTACGAACAATGCCAAGTACCCCGCAAGATGTGTGATATCAAAGAGAAGCCACTATTCGAAGCACAATTGAGAGGATCGGAGAATTCACTCTAGAATGTAAACAACTTTGTAGTAGAAGTGCGCAGACCTATGAACACCTTGCAGAAGATCCAGAGCTGAGGAAACTGGAAGCAAATCTCCAGGAGGCAAAGCAACAAGAAGCAACAGTACAAGTGCAGTTGAAGCCCCTGTCCACAGTTGAAAGGATGAAGCGATCTCAGGAACAACACATTGTTTAACAACAAGTCCACACCATATAGAGAAAATTCATGGAAGTGACTCAGAGGCTCCAACCAGTCCAAGACGAAGCATGCTATATTTTTGAGGAGATTGAAGGACGAGGAGCAGAGCTAGAACAAGTCGTCACAGCAGTCGAACAACGCTTAGAGGGACCTATCAACAAAGTGTTAGAAAAACAGGACCGCGGAGAAATAAAATAAACCAAATGTGGAAACAAAACACAGAAGATACACAATACAATAGAGACACAAATTTACATGGTTCACCTAGTGTGGGCTACGTCCACCAGAGAAATTGCCAGGTCCTTCCTTTATTATTATCCAACAAATGAAGGGATACAACCTACAACAAAACCCATTGTAACTTCCTCTTCTTTCTCTCACAATCTCCTCTCTCAGAATACAATACTTGCCATAATGCATAGCTGCAATACATTTCCCTCATAACAGAGGGTTGCCTTCTAGGGAAAAAAACCCTAACATAATTTCTATCGTTAGATCTGCGACCTTACAATGAATGGTCCAGACTTACAATGAAATTACAATATACATTTACAAGGCAATTTTTCCTTCGGTGGCTTTGCCCGCGAACCCCTGTCAGGGGCCCGCTTGCCCCTGAATTCCCCAGCCCAAGGGATAGCCCCCCCAGACCTCATAGAGGGGGTAACCCCCTTCTACACTTCTCCCGTGTGGAAGAGTGTACATACTTCTGGGGTGTAAAGTCTTCATGGGTTATAAACACGGCTGAAATCAAGGACCTATGAATCAGGAAGATAATCAGGCTCCACAACCAACGATCTCCCACTTGGAGACTGATCTCAACAACTCCATTGCTGCTGTATATGATGTAATTTGAACCTTCTTGGACCTGGAAAATTTCTCATCTTCATCTTCATTATTGAATACCAACTGAAACTAAGCAGGAACTTTGTTTCTCTCTGGTTACTCCCTTTGTTAACATGCAGGATTCTAGCTAGTGTGTATCTTTTCCAACTTCAAATGTCCATCTTCCAAGGTGGATCTTATGAAGTGGTACCTCAACTGTATATTCTTAGTCTTTGAATGGAAGGCTGAGTTCTTTGCAATATGAATTGCACTCTCACTATCAAAATACAACATGCTATTCTCCTACTTCTTTCCCAATTCCTCCATAAACCTTTGTAACCAAATCATCTCTTTACTAGCCTCTGTAGAAACAACATACTTTTCCTCTGTTGTTGAAAGTGAAACAACCTTTTGCAGTTTCGAAATCCAACTTACTGCTATTCCACCTATAGTAAAAACATACCATGTGGTGCTCCTCTTGCTGTATTTATCACCTGCCATATCTGAATCAACATATCCCTGTAGAAAAGTGTCTAAACCTCCAAAACATAATGCATGAGTAACAGTACCTCTCAAATACCTGAGAATCCACTTTACTGCCTCCCAATGTTCTTTAACTGGATTTTTCATATACCTGCTCACAACTCCCACTGCATGTGCAATATCTGGTCTTGTGCAAACCATTGCATACATCAAGCTGCCAACTGTTGATGAATAAGGGACCTTGGACATGTATTCTATCTCCTCCTATGTCTTGGGACACATTTCCTTAGTTAATTTGAAATGGCTGGCCAAAGGTGTACTAACTGGTTTTTCATTCTGCATTCTAAACCTCTCCAACACCTTCTCT
>ML779640.1:1335125-1350892 GCA_009831015.1 Picea engelmannii | reverse complement strand
AAGACAATGAATGCATCTCTTGAATAAGAGTTTTGTTCTTCTAACATTTGATAGGTCTTAAAACTTTCTTTTGAATGCTTACTATTTTTACTCTTTAGAAAAACAAGTGTTGATTACTGTCATGAGATCTATGAAGATGACTTTTGAATAGGAGCTTAGCATCTCTTTCACATTCACCCTTAGAATAGTTGGATAGGTCTTAAACTTCCTTTTGAATGCTTACTATTTTTACTCTTTAGAAAAACAAGCGCTGATTACTGTTATGAGATCTATGAAGATGACTTCTGAATAGGAGCTTAGCATCTCTTTCATACTCAGCCTTAGAATAGGTTTTTGGTTTATCTCCATTTAAGATAAAAACTATCTCTAAATCCATATACTTTGGACATGCCTCTAAGTCTTACAAACACCGGATTGATAATAAATGCACTCTAATTTACTTGGGTAGATTTGGAGCTCAACAGTAAGCCTAGTAGGGAGCGCCAACGCTATGGTAGCAAGGGTAGGGGGGCGCTGGCCTCTAAACAATTCAGAAAAAATGCCCAGAAAGTCAAAAAATCAAGAAAACTCAGTCAATCAACTTGAAGGTGATGAAATCAAGATCCAATCAATCAGATCTAAGAATCAAAGACAATATGGATAAGGTCAATAAGTGGGAAAAGGGCCAAAACAAGATCTAGGAAAGGAATCAAAAATCAAAGCTCCTCCCCAGTGGAGTTGCCAATTTTTGTTACAGGTGAAACCTCTTGCGGACAAGTGGATTCCCTCTTGGTATCTAGACCCATAAAACCAAGATAGAAAGGGTGCTATCATTGGTCACTGACATCCTTTTAGATATAATTAAGCTAATGAATGAAGAGGAAGAATAAAAGTGTACCCTTTTAAATGGCGCTTGTCCTCGCAAAGTCCAAGTTGAGCTTCAATCCCAAGCTCCTCCATAGGTCCTGTAGAACAAACAAAGATACAACAAGATTCCTATTCTACTAATATTAGCTCAAATACAGATCTATATACTGAAGACAAGTTCATGTGGAACAAACATAAACTTGAAAGAAACAGGCCAAGCATGTATGTATATTAATGAGAACAAATGAAGAATACTTACAATCCTCTGATGAAGGTGCAACAAATTATTCCATCTCTCCTTGTCCAACCCCTTTTCTCAAGTAATCTACACTGATTATGCTTCAATGGAATCTCACTTATGGGATCATAAGTTTTGTGTAATTCTCAATCTCCATCTCATGTATTGTATGTTGCCTATGATATCATAGGTTTCATACCTCCAATATTTTCATGTCCATTTCACCATGAGAAGGCCTCATTATATAAGCTTGGAGAGACCCAACCACTTGAGAGATATTTGGGATAAGTTGAGGATTCCTCTCCTTCAGTTGTGGATCTTCCCTAAGATCATTCCTTGAACTCATATTCGAATCCAACCAACTTCAGAGATTGAGGGGATATTTCCCTGATTTCCTCCAACAAACAAAATTTCTCCCAAAAAAGGATAGCACTCCCTCAAAAGGGAAACAAAGCATTGGAACACTCCCCTAGAAGAGGGTACAAAGTGTCAGTGCTCCTTGACAGTATGTAGAGGAGCACTCCTTTCCAAATTTGACTTTTTAGTGGTTTTTTCAGTGGCAAAATGCTTGTACTCCTTGTCAATTGATTTTTCCTCTTCAAAACTAGTCTTTCAGGTGTCTTACATGTCCTTATGATGTTGTTAGAGGCATGACATAGGAAATATGGAAGTATTATGTTTGCGACACTTGCGACACTTGTGGTCAAGATGCGACAATTGTGGACAATATGCGACACTTACAACGTTTGTAATGACGACACTTGCGACACTATTGAAGTGAGTAATTTTGATGTGTAACACGCGCAGATCTCCTGTCCTATGCAGAGTAGGATTTTATGGCTCTTTTCCTGTAGAATATTGACAAAAGAAAATAAAAGAGAATAATATTTGGTGGACGTAGCCCCAGGATGGGGGTGAACCACATATATCCTGTGTTGCTATGCTTTGCGCGATGTATTGATGTGTTTATGTGTTTACTTGCTTAGTGTTTTGATGTAGGTGAATGATAGATAGATCTGTGATGCTTTGTGCTTAATAATATGGATAAGTTCTATATCTAACCCATGTGAATGTGCTTAGTGCTCATATATACTAGATCTAGGTGAATACTATGATGCTCTGTGATTAGGGTTTTTACTGCGAAGTAGATACTAGTTAAATATTGATGAACGATAACTGCTAAGTGCTTTGATAGAATATTGTAATCATACATCCATGTCCCAGCTAAGGTTGCAGACACTGGAGTCCTACAACCACCCCTACCTCTACCTCGGGAGAGACTTCATCTTCTTTGCAGGTGTTTCCAAAAGGTCTGATAGTTAGGTTTTTTTTGGTGTTCTCTTGAGCGTTGAACCCTGGGTCTGCCCCTGTGCCAAAAAGTGCACAAAGATGATCAGCGAGGAAATTACAATGCAAGTATTGGACACACTCAGATAAAAGACCGTGCAGGCTCAAACACAAGAAAGGGAACTCACATATAAGTTCCAAAATCTCACAGGAGTTGTTGAAGAAGTGCACAAAGTTTAGGTGGTTCGGGACGAGCCACATGTCAGTGTTGGGGGCCTGTTGGATGCAGACATAGTCAAGAGAAAAGTATATTTTTGGGAAGAGAAGCATGAAAGGAGGAAAGGATAGTTGGAATGAAAAGAAACACATGTGAGGGAAGAAGGCGAGGTGTGCATGCAAGTAAGACCTAATGACACTAGGGTTAGGTTTTTTGCAATATATTATAATGGGTGATGAGCCAAGAATATAAATAGGTAGTAATTAGAGGAAGAAAGGGGTCGACCGATCAAGAAAGAAAAAAGAAAGAGAGGACGAGAGAAGAGAATGGATGGCAGAGAGTTGTAAGAACTATAGTACTCAGTAAGATGGTGAGCTATGGAAGCAATGAGCGACTCTATCCTCAAGGTTATATTGCAGGCTGAGGAGCCTGGTGTGATCTAGTCATCCTCACAGGGATCGAGGATCATGTTGAAGAGAGTAATATCTGAGATTGTAAACATGTGCGGCATGACATATTAATGAACCATAATAAATAGCTTGAGAGCCATATTTTTGTGGACATAGACCACGAGGAGGTGACCCATGGTAACACCTTTGTTGTGTGAATGAATGTATGTGTATTTATTATTGTTAAATGGTAAATGTTAGATAAATGAATTAACTAATTAGATCTGGTATTTCACATGCATGAATAAACTGACTGCTATACTAAGATGTTAGACTGAATAAATAAATATTATAAGATACAACCATATATCTCCACTCATTCCCAGGTTGTGAACACCTAAGTATTGAAGCCACCCATAGAGGGGCCGATAGTTTTAGAGGGATTTTGTTGGGATCTTATCAAATCTGAATTGGGGTCAATCTATGACAGTAAGATAGGATCAGGATAACCGATAAAGAATCCTAAGTAGAAGAGTGTTGAAAATCCAACAAGTGTGTTTCTTCAAGTGAAATTGTGTGGATTATGCTAAAATAGATTCTTCACAGTGTATCTCTAGAGTAACATTGGTCAATGGTTGACTTAGAGGATGTGTAATGTGATAACAGGACTAGATATGTTACAAAGTGGTATAAGAAATTTTCAGATGGTTTTATGGAGTGACACATCCTAGCCTGTGGAGGTTGGGGACGTTAAAATCTTGGAATGTATAAAATAATTGTATGTATAATATGAAAATTTGCAAAGGCTTGGAAAGCGTTCAAATAACCTTGGAGCATTGATAAAACACCATATTTGGATTTTCATCTTCAAGAAGGTTTCTTTCTCAAGAACCAAGGTTTTTGTAATCCACAGAGCTCATTGCGGATGAATTTTATTAGAGAGATACATAGCAAAGATTTAGGTGGACATTTTGACATTGATAAGTACATGAAATTGGTGAGGGGAAAATGTTAAATTATGAGCTTGAATTCTTATCTGGATTGATTCTTTTATTTTCTTCAACACTTTGATTCCAGCTTAATACACTTCAACAATACCAAATCATAATTGGATAGCAATAACTATGTAGATAAGTAAGCATGCACATCAACAACACATATACCCTGGAGAAACCCTTTACAGGGAGAAAAACCCCAGCAAACGATATTCCTTTATTGCATTAATAATGTAATATCACTTACAAATATCCACCATGAATGCTCTTCTTTTAAAGAGCTTGCCAAGATGACTCTGACCTAACAAATACCTAAAACACCTTGCTGAAATACACCTCTAATATGTTTCATGTATTGTTGATATACGACACTGATATGCTTCTAATATATGCCTATGATATGCAGCCTCTATTGCTGATATACAACATTGATATGCTGCTTTGGTATGCTTCCTCTTTATCACTGATATACTCCTCTATTTCTTCTCCCTTAACCTGCATATCAAAACTATGTTGAAGATAGGGGTCGACCTCTGCTTATATAGGCTGAAGAGAAGAAGAGGAGAGACTTGAAATAGTAACTTGTTTGCATGCTTTAATCATAACTCAGCTTCATACTTTAGTTTGAACTTAGAACTAGACTTGAGACTGGTATACTTTAGTTCGAAAATAGAACTAGACTTTGAGACTTCAGTTACAAATCAACATTATACTTTAGTTTGAAAATAGAACTAGTATTGAGACTGGAAGACTTTAGTTTGAAAACAGAACTAGACTTGAGACTTCAGTCACAACTCAACATTACACTTTAGTTCGAAAATAGAACTAGAATTAAGACTTCAGTTACAACTCAACATTACACTTTAGTTCTAAAATAGAACTAGACTTAAGACTTCAATTACAACTCAACATTACACTTTAGTTATAAAATAGAACTAGACTTAAGACTTCAGTTACAATTCAACATTACACTTTAGTTCTAAAATAGAACTATACTTGAGACTTCAGTTACAACTCGACTCTTTACAAGGAAATTCAAAATTCTCTTCATGGTGGATAATGTTGCACATGCCAACGCACTAGATCAATACATTTATATCATTTGCAATATTAGGAATATTGTTTGTTTCTAGATCATAGGAATTTTATATTCAGCCTGAATTTTGCTAGATGCCTTGACATTTTCTCATGGCTCATAAGGCTTGACTAGGCTCACATAGGTTGTACATTCCCCCTAATTTTTTCACTAGTCTGTCTATTCTCACAGAGGTTGTACATTCCCCCTGACTTTTGCACTAGACTGTCTATGCTCATAGAGGTTGTACGTTCCCCCTGAATTTTTCATTAGACTTACATAGCATCTCATTCATCCTGAATTTTGGTTTGACTCACAGAGGTTGTACGTTCCCCCTGGATTTTGTCAATACCTCACAAGACTGGTTGATTCTCCAAATCTCCCTAGCTAGCCTTAGGGTGGTCCATATGGCCTCTCATTGGAGAATGACTATCGATGCTGCCAAATTTAACACTCCCTCTTAGCGAGGGAGTCATTCTCAGCCACACCAATCTTGCCTCTTAGCTGCACAAACTATCTGAAGGTGAGAGGCTTGGTCAGGATATCAGCTACCTGCTCCCTCGTGGCTATGTACTGTAACTTTACAGTTTTTCTCTGGACCAAGTCTCGGATGTAGTGGTACCTCATGTCAATATGTTTTAACCTGTCATGAAATACCGAGTTATCTGTCAATTTTATGCAACTTTGATTATCACAGTGAACCATCGTCGTCTCGAGCTTGTCACCAAACAACCCAAAAACAAGTTTTCTGAGCCATACTACTTCATTTCTAGCATCACTTGATCCATTGTACTCAACTTATGTTGTACTCTGTGCAATGGATCCTTTATTTCATCTTGAACAAGAGATCATAGTGGATCCAAAACTAAAGCAGTATCTAGAAGTACTCTTTCGATCCACTGGGCTTCCTACCTAGTCAACATCTGCATACCCATGTAGAAATAAACCACCATTGGATGTATATCTCAGACCATAAGTAATGGTCCCTCTGAGATATCTCAATATGTGCTTTGCTTCCACCAGTGTCTCTATCTCGGTTCAGTCATGAACTGACTCATTGCAATCACTGCATAGCATATATTTGGCCTAGTGTGGATTATATACATCAATGATCCAATCAGTTGCCTATACATGGTGGGATCCACCAAATCTGAACCTGTATAAGAATCATGCATCTTCCTCAGGTTGGTAACCATCGGAGTAGACATGGATTTGAAATCCATCATACCAAAACTATTTAGTACATCCATTGTGTATTTTGCTTGTGCCAGAAATATCTCTCCCTGTCTTTGCCACACTTCCAATCCTAGGAAGTAATACATCAGGCCTAAGTATTTCATATCGAATTATGAGGTTAGCTCCCTCTTACACTAGTCTATTATCCCTTCATATCCTATTATAAAGATATCATAAACATACATGATTAGTATAATAGGTTGGTTACCTCTTACCTTGAAGTACAGATTTGCATCAACATCACTTTTCTGAAAGAGATTTTAAGAAAGCCATCAATCCTGTCATACCAAACTATGGGATCCTGCTTAAGACCATACAAGGCCTTCCTTAGCTTGCATACATGAGTGCCTTTGTTATGCAGTAAAAAACCATCTGGTTGTTCCACAAAGACCTCCTGTTCAATCTTTCCATTCAAGAATGTTGTTTTTACATCCATCTAATATAGCTTCCAACCAAGAACGAGAGCTAAAGCAATAATAGTTTGAATGGAGGTATACCTGGCTACAGGGGGAAAAGTCTCTTCGTATTCGATTCCTTATTTCTGAGTGAAGCCTCTGGCTACAAATATTTCTTTGAATTTTTCCACACTTCCATCAACTGCATGTTTGATCTTATAGATACATTTGGAAGAAACCACAGATTTTTCTTTTGGCCTCGGCACAATGTCCCAAACATTGTTCTTTATAATAGACATGTATTTCTCAAGCATGGAATCCTTCCATACTTGTAATTTATCTGCTTCTTCAAGTGAAGAAGGTTCGACATCACTAATGTTGCTCATCAGTGCAACATAGCCTCCAAACCTATGATGCCTCTTCCTTTCCCTAAAAGTTCCTTTGGGAGAAACTATCCTTTCTTCTAACTGCATTGTTTCTTTAAGCCACCCTAGCTTCCTTTTGGCTGGAGGTTCTTCAAGAGTTCTTTCTGTTGAAATTACTAGGACAATTGAGAGGGGGGGTGAATCAATTGTTACCGTGCTTAAACAATATTATGTCTATTAAAACATTTTTTCAATCTTCTCCAAGTGGCCATCAAGATTATACAAGATATGAACAATAAAAATAATAAACATCAATCACACATATGATATACACAGAGACATATTTTCATGAGGAAACCCATAAAGGGAGAAAACCTCTTCTTCTTCAAATGATAGGCAGTCTTTTATGTTCTGTACATCATCTATCTTTGAGAACCAACTCAAAATGAGGCTACCACTTCTGTTTTACAAGATGCAACTTGCTAAGAGCACCAACTCTCTGGTTTCTCTAGCACCCACTAGAAGGAAGCACCAACTCCCTTAGTGTTCCAACACCAACTGGATGGAAGCACCTACTTCCACTTATACATGAACCAACTTGCATACATAAAACTCTGTGTTTTCCCTAGCACCACCCTGCCACCCTTTTTTCTAGACACAACTATATGAAAGCTACAACTTCCAGTATTCAAGCACCAACTTGAATAATAGAGGACTACAATCCTCCCTATAACCTACCTAATTATCTGATTATAAATAAATGATTGAATAACCAACAATACCGATATATCAATTCTTACCACTTATTCTCTGTTCTGCAATTGTTCTTTGCTTCACTATTCTTTTGTTATGTTCATACTTGGCTCAACTTACTGTCTCTTTCTATCTGTTCTTTCTATGTTCCTCTCATGCTCTTTGGTAAGTGTACATTTTGTTCTCTTCACCTTTTCTATTCTGTTCAGCTTCTATTTCTCATCTTTGAGTTTGATCTCACACTATGCATATTGTGATTTTCCTTTCTCCCAGTTCAACTCATTTTTCTAGTGAGAACAACCAACCTAACTCAGTCATGGCGTATTTATTTTATACAATCCTTCCATTTAGTTACACTTCGAATCTCCAAATAAACACACAAGCTACCGAATCGCCAAAAAAACCCAAGAACTATGATTTAGTTCTGGTAACTGAATTGTAACTGATCAATAGTCCGTGAAGTGCAACAGTCACCCTTCGCTCAAAATTTTGATTAATCAACACCGTTGAATTAAATCCGTAGAGACTTGTTGACCTTTCAAATATGTTCCTTGCAAATTTTACCTGCTCAAACTAGCACCGAGCGTGTTTCTCCCCACATGTCCACTCATTGTGACCATATGCCAAACAAAACTTGTTTCGTGATTTCGCGTTTCGGGTGATCGATTGTGAGTCACCTCGATTTTCCCAACTCGCGAAACTCTGAAATGGAGCTTAGAAACACTAGATCCTTCCCTTGTCTTTTGCTAATGTTACCACTGGCTGTGACCACAACCCTATTAAAAAAAAGGCATTTTGCGATTTTGCATCTCTAATGTGGAGCCTAGCAATGTGACCTTGGCTATGACAACGGGACAAACATTCGAGTGTTTCACAACTTCAAGACTCATGATGTTGGAGGTTAGATCACCTCCCTTCTTTCGATTCCTGAACTCCCGACTTCAATTACCTTAGATCAACGGTCTCAGATTTCTCGTTACTCAACGGTCGTGATTACCTTCTACATTTCAGGATTTCACGAGTTCCTGTCTGATGTGGTCCTTGCTGATGTGGTCTGCAACTTTCCTTGCTGATGTGGATCGCCTCTCATGGCACATGTTCTTCTCCTGGATCTGACGACCCAGATTATTCCTCGATCCAACAGTCAAGATCTCCTCTTCACGAACTCGAACTTCATATCAGATCAACGATCCATATCCCTCTTTGATCTAACGGTCCAGGTATTATCACAATTTTTCATTTCGAATGTTTGAACGTGAGCCAACCCTGACTCTTCTAACTACCGATATTCGAAATACTCTAGATCAACGGTCCACAACCCTCTATGATCTATCGGTCCAGATCTTATCACGATTTCACATTTCACGACTTCAAAGGTTAGAGCACCTCCTTCCTTTGACTCTTTAGTCAATGAAATGATGATCTCTCACCATGTGTCCTCTGGATCCAACCACCCAGATCATTTCATGACTCTGCATATCGGGAGTTGGAGGATGGCTCTCTGCCATTATCCTCTTCGCAGTTATACTGAATCCAACGATTGCTAGTCCTTCGCTCTCTGATCCGATGGATGAGGTTTAATCTCCTCCTCTATGCTCTTTTGAGTTTCCTTGCTGTTGTTCTCCTCACTTTTTTTCTTTCCATCAATCTTCTGAGTGTCATCGTTGTTGTTCTTTCCATCAATGACAAGAACATTCTTTTCCTGAAAGATATGCCAACAATATCCCCCTTTGGCATTGATAGAAACCCTGAAAGGCTACACCTGCACTGATTTTCTATAACATCCATACAACTAACCACAAATTTTACAACTAAGCACAAATTTTCTCCCCCCTTTGACATAAATGTCAAAGAAAATATGCTCCCCCTGAGCTGTTACAATACTTACCAAAAACACAACAGATATTCAATAAGTACTCCCCCTAACAAGGTGAACATATTAGACGAAAGAATATATGACCCCCAATGTCTGACAAAGATATTCAAATGGTGTCACTGCTAATGGTTTAGTAAAGATATCAGCTATCTATTATGTGGAAGGAATATAATTCAACTAAACAACTCTATTTGTAACTTGTTCTCTAAGAAAATGGTATTTTATTGGTATATGATTAGTATTTGAATGAAGTACATGATTCTTGGAGACACTAATGGAACTCGTGTTATCATAGTGAAGTGGGATGGGATCAGTATAAGTTACCTTCAAATCTGCAAGAGTTTGTATCATCCATAAAATCTGATTTCAGCAAGTAGCATCAACAATGTACTCTGCCTCTGTAGTTGATAAGGAAACAGATCCTTGCTTCTTACTAATCCATGCTACTAACGAGTCACCTAGGAAGAATGAACCTCCACTTGTGCTCTTTCTCTCATCCACACAATTTTCCCAATCAACATCTGAATAAGAAGTTAACTGAAAATTCTGATTTCTAGGATACCACAGACCATAATTCATTGTGCCCTTCAAATATTTGAATATGCTCTTGATAGTTGCTAAATGAATTTGTTTAGGAGCAGACTGATAACGACCTACCATTCCAACAACTTGCATTATATCAGGATGAGATGTTGTGATGTACATAAGACTGCCTATCATTGATCGATATGTTCTTTGATCAACATCAGGTGAAATGTCATCTTTACTGAGCTTGCAACCAACCACCATAGGTGTACTAACAGGAGAGGAATCTTCCATCTGGAACTTTTTCAACATCTTATTCAAATATTTTTCTTGAGAGATAAGTATTCCTGTAGAACTTTGACTTACTTGTAAACCAAGAAAATATGATAGTTCTCCTATCATTGACATCTCAAACTCTGTTTGCATAGAATTAGAAAACCATTGAACAAAAGAGTCATTAGTACAACCAAAAATAATGTCATCTACATAAACCAAAACAACTAATAGATCATCACCTTCAGACTTAATATATAGATTGTTGTCAACAATACCTTTCTTGAACCCTTTGTCTTATAAAAATTTATCCAAACTATAATACCAAGCTCGTGGTGCTTGTTTCAGTCCATATAAATCATTCTTCATCTTACAGACATAGTCAAAATTATCTATCAGTGAAAATCCTTTAGGTTTCTCCATATATACTTCTTCTTCTAGATATCCATTGAGAAATGCTGACTTAACATCCATCTGATATACTTTAAAGTTCTTATGACATGAATATGCAAGAAACATCCTGATGGCTTCCAATATTGCCACTGGTGCAAAGGTTTCATCAAAATCATGTCCTTCAACTTGTGCATGCCCTTTACAGACCAATCTAGATTTATTCCTAAAAATTTGTCCTTTTTCATTCATTTTATTCTTGAATACACATTTGGAGCCTATTACATTCTTATCTTCAGGTCTAGGAACAATATCCCAAGTGTTGTTCGTCTCAATCTAATCAAGCTCTTCATTCATAGCTCTAATCCGATCGTCATTCTTGTTTTCTTCATCAAAAGTTTTAGGTTCAATCATAGATAGGAAAGAAATATGAGATTGTTCTGAGTCTTTAATCAATTTCCTTCTTGTTTGAACTGCTTTATTCATATCTCCAATTATCTGATTTTCAGGATGATTCTTTCTAACAATTCTAAGAGGTGGTTTTGTTTCTATCTGCTTATTTTAGTCTGCCTGAGTATTTGTGTCTTCCTCTGAATAAGAGTCTTCTCTTTCTGATTCTTGGACCTATTCATCTTCAACTTCAACTATATCTTTTGTGGTTGATTCAACACTGCTTACATCTCGTACCGATATTTCTTCATCAAATTTTATGTCAATACAATCAGCCAGTTTATGAAGCCTCTTATTATAGCATATGTATCCTTTATTTTTTGTAGCATACCCTAAGACGATACCTTCATCATCCCTGCCATCATATTTACTGATATTTTCATCATTATTCTTGATATAACACTTACTCCCAAAGACTTTAAAATGTTTGATTGAAGCAGGTCTTCCAAACCATAGTTCATAAGGAGTCTTGTCACTGTGTGGCCTAAGATGATCTTTTTTAAGAATATGTACAACTGTATGAATTGCTTCCACCCAATATGTCTGAGCAATATTCCTTTCATTCAACATTGATATTTCCATCTGCTGAACTGATCTATTCTACCTCTCAACTACTCCATTTTGTTGTGGAGTCCTTGGAATACTATACTCCCTTTTGATCCCATGTTTATCACAAAACTCTTTGAAATTCCATGAACTAAACTCTCCTCCTCTATCGGACCTTACTGCCTTCAATCTTTTTCTTGTTTGATTCTCAGTCAGAGTCTTAAACACTTTGAATTTTTCGAATGCTTCAGACTTTTCCTTCAGAAAGACAACCCATGTTAGTCTAGAATAATCATCAATAATCAACATGAAATAGTTTTATTTTTCGTTACCTTCCTTCCTTGATGGTCCACATAAATCCATATTTACTAACTGAAGAGGTTTTTCTGTAGAAGGAAAATTTTTAGATTTAAACTGTGTTCGAGTAAGATTTCCTATTTGGCAAGGTTTACAAACAGAATCATATGGCTTTGATATCTTTGGAAGATCTTTTACTTCCCCACTAGTTCTAAGTTTGATTAGATGATCAAAATTTAGGTGTCCAAGTCTCCTATTCCATAGCCAACTTTCATGATACTTGTTTAAGTGACATTCTTCTTTTTCTTCTTTTAAAACATAGACATTGTTTTTTGTTCTTATTCCTTTTGCAATCAGCTGTCCTGAATTCACAGATTTTATTCTACAATCTTTAGAAGTAAAAAAAACTTCACATCCTTGGTCACAAAATTGACTAACACTAAGAAGATTATGTTTCAGACCATCTACAAAAAACACATATTGAGCTTTCCCTTTGCCATTACTCAGAGTTACCATTCCTTTATCTTTTGTTTTTCCTGGTGCATCATATCCAAAAGTTACATATCCTGATTTTCTTTCACTTAGAATTATAAACTTACTTTTGTCTCCAATCATATTTTTGGAACATCCACTGTCAATATACCATGGATTCTTTTGTCTTAGGGCTGATAACACTAATCCACACTTATCATCTTCTTCCTTCTTCCAAACCTTGAAATTTTCAGCAGCAGGATTCAAATCTGGCATATAGTTCCTTAAACGACAGTCTGCAACTTTATGTCCATAATTATGGCAGGTGTAACATTCTGGTTCACTAAATAACAGATCATAACAATTGTTATACTCATAACTGTTGTTATGCTTAACCTGCGTCTTTTTCCCAGCCATCACATGATTTGTAGTCTGTGGTTGTTTGTTACTTAGTTGTCTCAATCTTTTTTGTGGCAAATAATTATTCCTTGAGTATCTTGATTCCTCATATCTAAATATTAAAGAACAATTTACAGCTTTGTGACCAAAGTTAGAACAAAAAAAACTATTTCCATAGAAAAATCCTGTGTACCTGGAAAATGGTTGTCTTCTTTAAGCGAGTCGATTTCTTCCACGATGATGATTTATTTGACCAGAATATGTGTTTGTGTTATTTATTTGATCTATAGATTCGGTTCTGGTAATTTTTCTTTCATTCCTTCTTGGCGGCTGATTATCTTTCTCTATTTCTACAGAGTGGTTGTTGTCAATGATTGTAGATTTGAAAAACTTGATGGATTCTGTGTTACTTGGCTGATCACTACTTGATCCTTCTTCATAACCCAAGCCATCTTTCAACTTTGGATTCCTTTGCTGATTTAGAATGTAGGTTAATCCTTCTGAGGCTTTAATACTTGATAGATTTTGGTCATACAATGCCTTAAACTTCTCCATCTCTTTTCTGGTTTTTACTATCTCTTCTTCCAAGGCTTCACATCTCACTTTCTTCTCTGATAATTGTTTTTTTAGAATGTCCTCTATTTTATTTTCCTCTTCTAACTCCACTTTTAGCAAGGCAAAGTCTTCATCAAGTTTTTTACCATTCATTTTAAACTGCATCAACAATTGTTTTTGTTTTCTCTTCTTAAATATGAGTCTGTCAATTTCTTCCAAAGCACTGATTAATTCACCTTCCATATCCACCACATATTCTTCATCATCCATGTCACCTCCTGTGTGTTTATCATCAAGATCTCCCATATCCATAAGCATAAAATCATTCACTTTGTCTTCGCAGGATGAATCGTTGTCTATGTCTTTTGAGGAGTCGTCATTGTTTGCACATAAACTTTTACTTTTACTATATTTCTTATATTTGTATTTCTTTTCATTATCATAGTTCTAGTCTTTTTCTTGTGAGGACACTTAGATGCAAAATAACCTATCTTACCATAGTTAAAGCATTTGAAGGGAAGTTTGCCTTGATATTTTCCTAATCCTTTCTTTAACCTTCTCACAAATGTTTCCTCAATATCATCTAATTCTGAATCAGTAGTCTTGTCTTCTTTAAAAGATGCTTCTCTAGTGATGGATTTATCTTTGCTAATTATCATTTCATATGCAGTTAGAGTTCCTAGGATTTGATCAATAGACAGATATTTAAGATCATTTAATTCTTCTATTGCGGAAACTTTTGGATTAAATCTATCAAGCAGAGATCTTAAAATCTCCTGAACTAAAAATGCATCTTCAATCTTCTCACCAAAACCCTTCATGGCATTTTTATCACTGGAATTTCATTCGAAAATGGTTGAAGGAATCCAACATTTTCAAAACACCCATTAGTTCACTCATGGACCAAAATGCATTTCCAAAAGGTCCAAAACTATAC
Source organism: Picea engelmannii (assembly GCA_009831015.1). Lineage (NCBI taxonomy): Eukaryota > Viridiplantae > Streptophyta > Pinopsida > Pinales > Pinaceae > Picea > Picea engelmannii. The sequence goes on along the minus strand of ML779640.1, from coordinate 1,336,377 downwards.
AACCAATTATAAAATCAGCATGCGCTAAGACTACACAGGGAGCTCACACACATGCGCCATCTAGAAACGTAAGAAAAGATCACATGTGCACGATGCGCAACTGTGGATGAAAAAAAATGTGCAACCCTCAAAATGACACATTTATGATATTGGTCAGCCTTCCACCCACTTCTGGTTCAGATTCCAAGTCGATTTGACACCCAAATCTCGGCTGAATCTGACAGGGGGGCTGGTCAAAGACCTAAGGGTTCCCTAAATGGCCCCTTGTTCACAGTAAGAACTGGTTGCATAATGCCTTAAAGCTATGCTATAAAAGGAGGCCATGGGTGCACTATATTTCTAAGGAATTCATTTGTATTGTTATGTTGCTTATATTCTCTTGGAGAATCCTCTTTTCTCATCAAGAGTATACAAACACCATTTCATTTAGCCATTCATATCACCTCTTGAGTGAATGTGCTTTGGATTCTCTTCACCATTTCATTCTAGTTTGTTACTTGTAATAAGAATTCAATATTTGGGGGTCCAAGAGCCCTCCCTTGGAGGATGAAGGGACCCATAAGTCTCCCTTTCTCTTTGGTGTTTTCCCACTAATACAATCTTATCCATTGGTGGCATGAGTGTTGTTTATTTTTAGTTAAATAATGTTCTTATTCACTCTAGTTTAGTTTCTTTTATTGTTCTTAGCTTAGTTCTTTGATTACTTCTTATGCTTGATGTTTCTAACTCCTTCATTCACTATTGTCTTTCCTAGCTAAACCAATTGGGCTTGTAAGCATCCCTATTTTGCTCATTCAGGTGACAAAAAGTGTGAAACAGATTGATGAATCTATTGGGGAAAGGTATCAATTTCCTCCCCCATTTGGGTTAGTTTAGCTCTTATTTTTGTTTATTTAACTTGCAAGAACCATAATCGGCCCAAGCCTACCTACAAAAATCCAAATTCAAAGCCGAGCTAAGAGAATTTCATCTGAAATTTTCTTCACGGTCGTGTAACTTAAGTGAGTGGGGTTTTTGACCCACAGGCGCGTCTTCAGCGCATGTGTGTGTTATCCACAATTTTGGTCATCATGATGATGGAAAATCAAGCTCTTCACTAAGAACACTTTCCTGAGAAAAGTTACCTTTGTCTGCTTCCAAAAATCATGCTTTTAAAGGAGGTTCACAGGCTACCTATATATTTGCCTGCGAGAATGCCTGATTCTCGCAGGCTGCATTAAGATGGAGTGCGAGGGGTTCGTACTGTACCTAA
>ML779640.1:1297322-1322337 GCA_009831015.1 Picea engelmannii | reverse complement strand
CTCATTTATTCACACTCGATGGATTGTACTATAGTACCTTGGGAGTCATTGACATCAATGGTGATTTCCCTCGCACTTGTTAACGGTTGCATCAATGACCGGTAATCAAGTGGTTTCTGCCATGTTCGACTTCAACACATGTACTCACATGGTTAGATTCGTACTCTGGGCGATGAGATTGAAGACCCTGGATATTATCTTTGTGATCCAGGTTGCGATGGAGTATGTATAATTTGCAACACATAGATCCACTGTGTATGTTTCGTGTCTATGTCATTTTGATTGAAGATTTGTTACATAGATCCACAGTGTATTCCGGTGGCTGTGCTATATTTTGACGGCATGGATCCAGAGTGTATGATTGGTGGCCATGACCTTTGTTTATAATGTAATCAGTATGTGATCTGAGTATGGGAATGCCTACCTCAGAAATTGATATACATGATATTCTGTCGATGCTTGGATGTTTGCAGGTTTCCGATTAGATGTGCTCTTGGTTCTTGACACACACATGCAGCTTACAAAGTCTATAGACTGTCACTAGTTCCACTCTCAGACTTTGGGGGGCATTCCTTTATCCACAATTTTGGTCATCGTGATGATGTTATGATGATGGAAAATCAATCTCTTCACTAAGAACACTTTCCTGAGAAAAGTTACATTTGTCTGCTTCCAAAAATCATGCTTTTAAAGGAGGTTCGCAGGCTACCGATATATTTGCCTGCGAGAATGTCTGATTCTCGCAGGCTGCATTAAGCTGGAGTGCGAGGGGTTCGCACTGTACCTAACTCTCAGGGTGCGAACATCTTCTAAAAGAAAGAAAAGATGAAGTTCTCGAGCCTTCTAGAAGGGAATCTTCCAGAAGGATGAGTTGGCATTCAAATGGTTATCTAAGTACTGGCTTTCCTGATATCTTGGGATCATTTCCTATCCAAGTAACTAATCCATTCTCTCTTATAAATTGAGAGGAATGCTCATGGAAAGGGTTAAGCAACAAGCTAGTAAGAGATTTATTGGAGAATTAGTGCAATATTGTATGAAGGACTGACCCTACAGCAGTTGGAGACACCAGCAAGGTTATCAAAATTGGTTGATCTTCTTCATGCATGAGCAAGTATGTGTGTCAGAGCTAGGAGCCATCGAAAGGATATCTACAACATCAAGGCTCAGGTTGTAAGTCTTTCTTTCTATCAATTCAATACAGTAATATGTCTCTTTCCCATAAAGCCAATGTCACTTTATTACATAACTCCTTGATCATATGTATAGATTAGTTGTTGAATATATTGAATTGTCTTCACTTCGATTGGTTTGTACTATTGTGGTATTGACGGTGCAAGAGCATTGGAGCGAAATTGGTACAACAGAGACCCAAGGAAGCATTCATAAGGTATGTACATGATCCTTGCCTCCTAGTTCATTCAATAGTATAAATCTAGGGAAAGAGTATTATTCTGTCCTGCTTTGTTCTAGATCCAGGTGGATCTAGGGAGATCGGTTTGTGTCCACACTTACGGATTAATCTTGAAACAATGTGCTCAAACCACTATTTTTCTTAGCGCATTATGCGCACCTGCGCCGAAGGGTCATTTTTTAGTTGCGCATTGGCACCACATGCACAACTGTTTACTCTGTGACCTGCGCATCTACTCAAAAATTCGGACATTGTAAGGGTTTTTGTGATTTTTGGAGGGCCCATAGCCTTCTTAAGATTGATTTTATGTAAATTGTAATATGCACCACACTTAGATTCTTTCTACACATGAAGGGATAGTCAAAACATAGGCACTTAGGGGGTTAAAACCATTATTTTTCCTTTTTTCCCTTCATTTTTCCACATGGATGGCTTGCTTTGATTAAAGTTAAGTTGGAATCATTCTAAATCACATATAAATCTTGCATTGGGACCAAAAATTAGATCTCCATCATTTAGTATGCTCTTCTCTCGTGCCATAGAGAGACCTTTAGAATCATAAAATTGATTGAGGGAAAATTTCATCTCCCTTAAAAGAAAAAATCTTTAGGAGAGGACAAAAATCCCCTCGGGACTCCTCTTAGTTTATTTTTCAAACACATATTAAGATTGTAACGGGCCCATACATGCCCATATGCTACAAAGATAGTATAGTGTTGAAATTTACTTTCTTAGAGTAAATCACTAGGGAAGTTTAAAGGTTTTGTAACGGACCCATACGTGCCCACATGTCCACAATCTAGGATAGTTTTTTAAGCTTTCTTAGATTAAATCACACTAGGGAGTTAAAGGATTAGTAAGGACCCATATGTCCACATGCTAGTTCTCTAGGAATTTAAAATTCCGCAAGGTTGTACCAATGGCATTTAGTTAATTAGGTAATCAAGACTTGTAAGGACCACACGAAGTCCACATGCAGCAAGGTGACACCTGATTTATTAAAAAATTGGCACACTTTCACTTGTTCACACACAAAGTCACTACTCACTCACATAGTTTTCATCTCGAAACGTGGAGGTTGAAGTAAGTTTCATCCAAAGGGATTCTGAAACACCCCACCCTTTTCTTGATGAAACTATCCACTCCCACTTAATTTCAATGAGATTGGCTCACACCCCCAATCTCTCAAACAACCACATCTAATTTTTTTCTAAAAACTCACTAAGTTTCCTCCACATGAGGTGCCAAAAGAATTTTTTTAGTCTAGGTAGGATCTCGGGGATAGGCATCCAAATAACTCCCCGTAATCTGGTTCTCACATCCTCAAACAATAAAAGTTGACAAATAGGGAACTTTTAAATCATCCAAGTCAAGTGTTCCTACACCATAAGGCAGGGAGATACCCGTGAAGGGTTGAAGGCCGAGGTTTGGTTGTTCTGTGCATCCCCCCTTGAGGCCCCCACCTCTTGGACGAGATCTAGCCCGTGACCCATTTCTTAGGCTGAAAATCTAAATGTCGCACTTTGACCGAGGTACCTAGTGACCAAATTTTAGGACATTCACCCAAGTGGCAATTGTGGGTTGCAATTGCACCTTGATCGGATTTTGTGTGGCTATTGGGAAATATCGTCAGCTCTTTCAGGATATGCACCCTATACCCCTCATTATAATTGATTACTTCATCCTTCACTAGCTCCTCTTCCAGTGGCTTCTGACCCCACTTTTTAGTGCTATTGGAAGGTCCAGTGCTATTTGAGAGGAAGGACGTTACGTCTTCTAGGACACGAACATTTGTTTTTCTTTGTTCTCCCACATGGACAAAATCCACCTACCCACATATATGCTTCTGTATCAATTGATTTATGTATGATTCTCTTGTGATTACATGCGATTATGAATTATATTGTGAAGGTCCAAAAATTATAAAGGCTCTTGTTCATTTATTTTCTCTCATCACCATTCGCACACATCCACTTTGCTAGTCTGACATATTAGGGGACCCACAAAATCCCCGTCATTCTAGATGCTTGCTAAATATCCCTCCCATCCTAGGGGGAGTTCCTAGTCTTGCCAACTCATCGGATTCATCGTCTCACACTCATGTGAGTGCTACTGTATTAGGATCCGATTTGCTCAGTTCCACTTTACTTGGGTCCACTTTCCAAGATCATCCATCCACCCACTTTCTTGTACAAGGAAGCGGGGGGCACACTTTGTCCCTAGGAGGAAGTACCACCCTACCTAGCCCCCCTCATGGGCCAGGGACACATAACACTCACACCATGGCCGAAACGAACCCTCTTTCGGGGTTAGGCGCACAAAACATTCCCACCATGGCTAGAATCGACCCCCCACCACAACGCCAGATACCATACTTGGCTTCCCTTAACATACCAGATCTAAATAAACTCACTAACGATCCTATCTTGCATGACCCCACATGGTCTGCAATGCCTACTAAACTACCTTCAAATATCCCCAAGTTTGAAGGAAAAGCGAGAGATGACCCAACCAACCATATCATGACCTTTCATTTATGGTGCTCCTCCAATAGAATTATGAACGACTCTATCCGATTGAGATTATTTCAATGCACACTCACTGGTCCATCAGCCAAGTGGTATGTAGAAGAAAAATCTAGGTCCCATACGACCTTTGAATCTTTGGCCAAAGAATTTTTGACCTTCTTTCAACTCCCAATCCATCATGACAATGGTCTCGAACTACTCTCAGATTTTAAACAAACCTCTGCTACACACCTCACTGACCACATTCATGAATGGTTTCAGCGACTTAGTCTATGCAAAGCAAAAGCTACCAAGTAGAAATGCCTCAACTAGTTTCTCAAATCACTTGTCTCCCTCCTTACCAAAGATGTGGTCGCCACCTTCCCCCAATCGGAGGAAGAATCCATCAACAAGGCGAAACAGTTCAAACTCATTTATTCACAGTCAGGATATTTATATACAGTACTACTTGACACCCTGAGAGTTGTGCCATTTGGCCAAGACAAACCTGGGATGTCTCACTTAGCAGATGGATTGATTGGTACCATAACACATCACAATCCACACCTCCAACAACCACCTATGTATGGAACACCTCAATATCCGCCAGTATATGGAGGACCCCCTTATTATCCTCCTCCCCCTATCAATAACCATACCCTCTTCCCCCCCCTCCTCCACCCATAAGAGGACCCCCACCGGCCCCCATGACGTGCCCAGTGGTCTAACCAAGTTCTGGCACCCCCTCTACCTTAGCTTACACCCTAAGCACTAGTAAAGGTTCCACACCTTGCTATGTACCCTACAGATCATTACCACAACATAATCCATACTTCCCATTTCTTGGTCCTACCTAGGCTATTGTTTCTCCACAAAGACAACCACATGTTGGGGTTAATTATTTTCATCCCTCTCCCATTCAACAATATCAAAATTTTGAACAACTAAATATGGATAATCCAACCCATTAGTAGAACAATGCCAAAAATAAAGGAAAACACTGAAATAATAATAACCCAGGACCAGGAGGGAACCAAAACCACCCCCAATAAAACCAACCGGTCGGGGGCAAACAGAACTAGGGGAACCAGAACCCCTAAGGGGGCAATAACAACAAATTCCAAGGGAAGAATAACAACACTCTTTGGACCAACTTTCCTTGTGCCCTTTGTAGTGAGTATGGCCATTATACCCACCATTGCCCTCAAATTGCTAATTTTAAATGGATGAAAGAGTTCAGAAGTGGACCACATCCCCCAACACCACCTGCTCCCCAACAGGCCCCACAATGATATGTGCAACAACCCCCCCCAACTATGTTACAAAACCCCATACCAGACCAAGGGGTAATGAACACCCAACATGAGATGCATCCAACCCCACCACAGATGGGACAATATGCAAACCCAAGAACTCCACTGTACTATCCTCCTCACTAGTGAGGAAGAAGTTCTTCTACAAACGTCCAGTCATTAATACAACGCACCTTCTGACCCTGCTCCCACTACCTCAGAAGTAGCACCAATCAAAACTGGCCCACCTTTGATGACTCCTCACCCTAATACTGAACCACCCATTATGACTGAATGTCACCAACCCTCAGGCTAGGGAAACCCACAATTATAGTCTGGTCGATGACTTGGCACAATCCCTCGCTACCATGTCAGTCTTAGAAGTTCTTCAAACCTATCCTACTCAATAGAAGTCATTACTTTCCGCTCTGGGGGAAATCGACCCTGCTGATACTCGCCTCATCACCTTTGATCTTGATAGCGGGGAACCCCATCTCTCCACTCTGGTCTCTTTCCAAATACCGGTTAAAATATGGAACATCACAGTTCACCGCTGCATCATCGATGAAGGTGAATCCACATGCATCATGTCCAAAACCATATGACAGAAACTGAGTTCCCCCGAGCTCATACCATCAAACATCACTTTGTGAGCTTATGATGGATGACCATCCTCTCATGAAGGGCTCTTTCAAAATGTCCCCATTGAACTCGGGGGAAAAACTATCCTCATTGACATTGAATTTATCGATGCTCTGCTCGATTACAACATCTTGTTCAGACGTAGCTACATGTATGCGATGAAGGCCTTGGCCTCTTTTGTGTTTCACACAATGATGTTCCCTCACAAAGGAAAGATCGTCACTATTGACAAAGTGTCACATTACGAGCCCAACCCTTCCTTCAACATCGATAACATATTACCTCTCGTTCACACTAATCCTGATACCTTCACTTGATCATTTCACATATCAATGTCCTACGATCATTGAATACAGGCATCGCCAAATGGCCCTTATTCAAAACCCTACACCCCCCCTCCAGTAGAACCAGTGAGTACCCCTACCCCATCACTTGACATGGTTCATATCTTCTCACTAGAACCTAAGGCACTCTCGTTCCTGGATGATTTATATGAGGAATTTCCCCCAAATACCCCAAATTCTCCAATTCATTTCCCCACAAAACTTCTACGCCCGACTACCATTTTCAACCCACAGTATCTTGATATTTGGTTTATGTCAAGCAAACCATCGCAACCCCCTTGCATCACCCTCCCTACCTCTTCACACTTGAAGACAACCACGCGGTGACAGTCACCAATGTTGTTCCCCCAGATCCACTGTATTCTCGACAGTTCCACTGCGACGAAGACATCCTCAATGAATTAACCACCCTCGATTGCCCATGGGATCTGCTCCATCACCGAGCGCTCTTTCTCTCCCAAAACGCCTTTGCGCCTCTTATCCAAACCTCCATATACGCAATCAAATCCGAAGATTTTATCTCATCAGGGAATATAGACTGGTTCAAAAACCCTATCCCTGCCCCCAATGCTTTTGAGGAAGGTAATATGGCCAACATTTCCCCCATTTTCAAAATTGATATTTCCATCAAACCTGACATCATAGAGGAAATCACCATCGGTGCTGCATGCTCTCTTGAAGAAATCATCGCTTACAAAGCTCTCTTCTAGGAATACCAAGACATTTTTGCTTGGTCATCCACATATATGCCCGACCTTGATTCCTCTATTATTGAACATCGTATAGACACATGGCCTAATATTACCCATGTACGACAAAAACAACATCCATTACACCCATCCAAAGCAGCGGCCATCAAATCTAAAATTGATAAATTACACACTGCAGGGTTCATATACCCCATCGCATATACGTCATGGGTCTCCAACACTGTCCCCATTAACAAAAAATAGGGTACTATCCGCATCTATACAGACTTTCACGATCTCAATCACACATATCCCAAAGACAATTTCCCAACACCCTTTATCGACCAAATTATCGATGATTGTGTTGGCCACGAGGCTTTGTCCTTCATGGATGGCTTCTCTGGCTACAAAAAAATTCAGATCCACCCAACCGATCAATACAAAACCACATTCACTACCCCTTGGGGTACCTTTGCATATCATTTCATGCCTTTCGGCCTCAAGAACCTTGGAGCCACTTTCCAACGTGCCATGACATACCTTTTTCATGATCTGGCTTAAATCATTCTTTCCTACTTGGATGATCTCACCGCTCGATCCAAGAAACACAGTCAACACCTAGATGACTTATGCATTGTATTTCACAGGTGTCGTCAATACAATATCCGCTTGAATCCCCTCAAGTGTGTATTTTGTGTCACCATTGTATGCCTCCTTGGGTTCATCGTTTCCCAGCATGGTATCATAGTAGATCCCCTCAAGGTCCAGGCCATCATGAAAATTCCCCCTCCTCAGAATTTACGCCAACTACAAATCTTACAAGGAAAAGCTAATTTTTTATGCTGCTAATTCCCGCTTATGCTACTCGGGCACATGGCTTCCTTCGCTTACTACGCCACGACATCCCATTCCAATGGGATGAACATGCTCAAAATTATTTTGATGATCTCAAAGCATCCCTCTCCAATGCCCCATTGATTAGTCCACTCGACTATAACCACGACTATATCCTCTACTAATCAGCCTCAGCCGTCTCCATAGAAGGAGTTCTCATCCAATTAGGGGAGAACGACCGAGAGCATGTTATATATTATGTTAGTAAAAACCTTTCAGGGCCACCCTTGAAATACAATCACAAAGAGAAACTCTCCCTTGCAGTTGTCCTCACAGTCCAAAAACTGCGCGATTACATCCTGCTTCAAACTACCAAGGTCATAGATGATTCCAACCCAATGCAATACTTGCTTAGTCCCCGAAAAATTAATGGCAAATTTTCCTGAGGGATCGTCATCCACTAGGACTATGACCTCAAATTTTCAACACCTAAGAGAAAGAAAGCCCCCGTACTTTCCAAACTCATTACAACATTTCCTTCCGATACTACCAGTACCCCTGTCAATACCGACTTCCCCGATGAACATCTCTTTTACATCCCCTCGGATGATCCTTGATACAGTGATCTTCTTGTCTACCCATGAACAAAAAATTTCAGAAACCACCTCTCCAGGGACGATCATTGACGTATTCGACACTAGGCCCCTCACTACCTCCTTATCGACGATATCTTATATCACCATGGGGTCAACACCATAATTCGTCGATGTTTGACTATTGAGGAAGTTGAATGAGTCTTGAATGGCTTCCACAATGGCACTTGCGGTGGCCACCTCTCAGGGATGTCCACCACCCAGAAAATCATTCAAGACGATTATTTTTGGCCCACATTGTTTCACGAATGCATCCACACTATGAAGCAATGTGACAAATGTCAGTTATATTCCAACAAAGTGAGAGCACCACCTTCTCTTCTCCACCCAGTCATTACTGTCGGCCCCTTTTGCAAATGGGGCATCAACTTCATGACTTGCAACCCCCCATCTAGTAATGGACACAAATACATCGTCGTGGCAATCGATTATTTCACCAAATGGGCCGAAGCCATGCCCACCTTCAACAACACTGCTAACACTGCAGCACATTTTTTCTTCAACCACGTCATCTCCCGCTTTGGACTCCCCCTAAAGCTAAAATCTAGTCAGGGGAAACACTTCAAGAATGAGATTTTTGTTGAACTCTCCTCTAGGTTAGGATTCTCCCATGAGTTTTCCTCCCTATACTACCCTTATTCCAACGGACAGGTAGAGGCAGTTAACAAGGTCCTCAAAACCATGTTGCAATGCACGGTGAACAGACATAAGACCAATTGGCACCTTATGTTGTTTTCCGCACTATGGGCTTATCGCACGGTAGTTAAAAATGCCACTGGTTTCACACCATTTCATCTAGTCCATGGGGTCGAGGCCACTCTACCCATCGAATGAGAAATCCCCACATTACGCATCGCTATTGAGCTATTACCCAACACTTCTCCGATGGAGCAACGTTTGTTGAACTTGGAGTTGTTGGATGAAGACTGTTGATCTTCATTATAGAACAATGAGGCAACCAAAAAATGGTTGAAGGCCACCTTTGATCGCCATGTCAACCTTTGATCATTCAACGAAGGTGACCTCATCCTCTCTTACAATATCTCCCATGATACCTTCGGCTATGGCAAGTTCGAGTCATTATGGCATGGACCTTGCATCATCCAAAATTGCCTCACTAAAGTTGCATACATCCTGGCCTCTCCCGAAGGCCACCCCCTCAAGGAAACAATCAATGGGTTGTACTTAAAGAAATTTTATGCTTGAGCATAGCCATCCTACACACTCACAGTCCCCGGGCCACCATCCATCCTTGGCCCTCAGGGAGCATTTTCTCACATCATGCCCAGGTACGCATGCTTATGCTCAAAATAATCAAATAACCATTATATGTTCTTTATCTTCAAATATTATTCACGTCGGTTATTTGGTGTTCATGTGTGCAGGTATTTGGTCACCACAAATCAGCACGACCCTTTCAGGTATAACATCACTACTAGCATGTAATCATTCCCTCTGAATATCAATTTCATCTCCCAGTCACACCCTTCAATATTTATCTCTAAGGTCCCCCCATCCAGCTCTACGATACTCACACTTCCGTTGCATTTCAGTATTGTCACCTGGTAGCACTCCCCCCCCCCATGAGTTGTCCCATTCATAGTCCCCCTTTCACTTTGACACTCATGCTACTTTCACCCCCTAGGGCTAGGATTCCTCCTAGTCTTTGCATTCCCGAGAATTAGCTGCATGCTCCTTCTCCTCATTTTGCTAACTTCCCCATAATGGACTCTCGCGTAATCTCGTTTCGATTCTCCTTTTTTACTGCACCTCCTCAATATCATTAGCCCTCCATCTCATCCACCATCAGTTTTCCCATCTGCAGATTGTCCTCCATTCATTTCACCTAATATAGAAACCCACCTATGGGGCCCCCACTCTCCACCTACTTTCCACGCAACTTGTGCCCTCACAGGCCAAGCCATATTTCACTGGGGCACCTATTTCTGTATTTGTACACTTCTCCCAACTGATTCATTATTTATTTTGGTAACTGTAGAAAGCCTTTGTTTTTAGCCATTACGTCATTTTTTGTCATCACCTTTGGCGACATTCCTTTTTCTGAAAAAATCAACCCATGTCTCCCTTGGTTGGGGCATACATTATCTCCTACTCCTGTTGACATCGTCCATAAACCCCGAGCATCTCGCAACCCATGTACCCCTGATCTCTAATTTTGTCTACTTTGTCACACCTCTGGCACAATTTAACCCCAATCTAGTCATCCCCCCGACACTAGATTCAGTTTCATAGTTGTTGCCACTTATCCTTCACAAATCCCCCAACCAAGGGCAATCTTGAGTCTTCCCATCTCTCGACTCTATCCATGTTCCTCCTCAGTTCCTGATTTTACCTAGTGTATTTCATGAAGCCCTTTACTTCTTGGAGTCACTTTTCCCTTTCTTTCGACATCAACACAGTTCCCAGAAGGGCGACAATATCTTGGCTCTCATTACCTTTATAATGAAGAGTCCTGGATGACAGAGAGAGAACCATCATTTCTCTCTACTTCCGTTGACCCCCATGACATTCAACTTCAACACTTTATCATGTGGCGGTGGGTCTTACTTTGCCACTATTTTAGTTGTTTTTATATATGCTGAAGACCTCTAAAATTTGATAGAATAACAATGTATGCGTATCATCGACACTTCTCACAGGTTTCCTTACCTTTTTCATAGTTTGGTCACCATCAAAATTGTCCTCTTTCATTATCAAACTACCCCGGAGCATGCTGCAGTGATCTACGTCAACACACAACTTCAGTTACTGTATTACACTTTTTTTAGTTACTTGACATGAGCATGGGGCATGCCCGCCTCATTTGTACACATTTTTGTTTTCACCCCTTGCAAAAGGTTTGGGTCTTACAGTTTCCCCTCTCCCTCCAATGGGTTACTCTTGATACTCCCCTCAACACTCTTTCTTACAAAGGTACTCTCAGTAGAAGAAACATTGATGTATTTCGGCTATACGTATTCCCCTAACATCACACATCAGGGGGCATCTATTATAACTAGAATTTCATCTGCAAATGGTTACAGGAATCCAACATCTTCAAAACACCCATTAGTTCACTCATGGACCAAAAATGTATTTCCAAAAGGTCCAAAACTATATAACCAGTTATAAAATCAACATGTTGATTTCTCTCAACATGTCCTCTAGATCCAACGACCCATATCATTTCACAATTGCGCATATCACGAGTTGGAGGATGTCTCTTGGCCATTATCCTCTTTGCAGTTATATTGGATCCAACATTTGCTAGTCCTTCGTGCTCCGATCCAATGACTGAGGTTTAATCTCCTCCTCTGTGCTCTTTTGAGTGTCCTCGATGTTGTTCTCCTCGTTGTTGTTCTTTTCATCAATCTTCTGAGTGTCATCGTTGTTGTTCTTTCCATAAATGACAAGAACATTCTTTTCCTTAAAGATATTCCAACACTTTCTAACACTTCAGCAGGTTCTAGGGGCTCATTACTTGGCCCTTCACGAGGTTCCTCCCTCTGATCATCTGACTCTTCATTTTCAGAAGAGGGTGAAGTTGGTTGAATTGTTTTTTATTCCTGCTGAAGCTCTCTGGATTTCTTAAATGTGTCTTCCTCATGGAAAGTCACATATATACTTACCTCTATTTGCCTCTAACCTGGTACATAAATCCTATAATCCTTGGAGATCTCACTGTACCCCACAAAAAACCCTTTATTTGCTGAGGGTTCCATATTTGTCTTGTTTTCCTTAGGGACATGAATATACACAGGACACCCAAATATCCTTAGATTTCCTAATTCAGGTTTGATCCCTGAGAAAACCTCTTCAAGAGTCTTGTCCTTCAAGATAACATGTAGACACATGTTATGAATATACATGACAATGGAGGTAGCTTCTGCCCATAAATAATTTGGTAGATCCTGGTCAAACATCATTTCTTTCGCTGCCTCACAAATTGTCCTGTTTTTGCTCTCAGCAACTCCATTTTGCTGAGGGTTATATGGCACGGTCAATTGTCTCTTGATTCCTGCTGACTTGTAGAAATCTTTAAAATGGAGAGATTCAAACTCTCCTCCATTGTCTGTTCTAAGGATACTTCTATGTTTTCCTGTCTTCTTTTCAATAAAGGCTTTATACTCTTTGAATTTATGAAATGTGTCACTTTTAGATTTAAGGAAATATATCCAACATTTTCTTGAGTAATCATCAATAAAAATGAAATAATATAAACAACCATTGAGTGAGGGAGATGACATGGGACCACATACATCAAAATGAACCAGATCTAAGATGCCATGAGCTCTATTGTCACTACTAGGAAATGCTTTCTATATATTTTTACCTAGCATGGATCCCTTACAAATTTCATTTTTACTAAGAGAAATAGAGGGCATGCCACATACCATGTTCTGTAGATCTGGAAGAGCTTTGTAATGAAGATGTCCAATTCTTCTATGCCACAATTCACTGGAGTTAGTTGCATCATGAGCCAATGCCTGAACTGACTATCCTGACACGACGTACAGTCCTCCACTGCGAGTTCCAATGGGTTTTGTTGTACTTAATTGGCTACCTTTAGCACATAGTAGTTTCTTCATGTCCTTGAAGATCATCCAATATCCCTTTTCCTCAAGGGTTGCAACTGATAGTAGATTCTTCTTGAGCCCTGGAACATATAATACTTCATCAATACGAAGTCTAGACCCAGATTCCAATCTGAAGGAGATATATCCTACTCCCTCTATCTTGTAACATTTGTCATACCCAAGCTCAACATGCTCTGCAAAATATTTTTTCTTGAAATATGAGAGGATCTCCTTGTACCCTGGCATGTGTTTTGATGCACCATTGTTTACTAACCAAGTTTTAGGCCCCGTGAAAACTGAATTGGATAAAGCAGAAACCAAGTAATATTATTTTCTATTTTCTTTTTGATTAGAAGGACTTTTCTAATTTCTTTTGGATTCATCATCCTCGACAGTTGAGGCATGATGTTTCCCTTTCCTTGGATATTTCTTTCTAAACCAATAATATTTAGAAAAATGACCCAACTTATTACAACTAAATCATTTCATCTTGGATGTATCAATATTCTTTCCTTTGAATGTGCCTTTGAATGTACCTTTAATGCTTGGCTTCCTTTGAAAGCCTTTATGGAAAGTTCCTTTCTTCTTTCCCTTGAATCTTGATGCTAAAGTTGAGTGCTCTTCTTTCGTTGGCTCACTCCTGGTAGCTGTGCAACTCTCCTCCTGGAGGCAATCATGCCATAACCTCTCAAACATGGGTTGAATATCTCTCCCGCTTACACTGGATAAAAAGGTCTCCCATGAAGAAGGAAGACCGTAAAAAATGGCCTGCACTAAATAATCATCGTCCATTGTCACCCCTATGACAAAAAGATGATCTCTAATTTGGGCTATCCTGGAAGATAAAGATGCCACTGATTCACCTTTCTCCATATTCAAATACTTAAGCTTGTGCTTAAGTGTCCTCTTCTAACTTGGAGCCTGTTTCTCATACAGATTCACCAAGGTATCCATACAGTCCTTACCAGTCATTAACAAACTCATTGCTGTCATTATATTGTCTTTGACTGAGTCAAAGATGATTCACTTGGACTTTTCTTGAATCTTCCTGAAGGCCGCTCTTACTACATTGTTTGTGGGTTCCTCCACCACTGTGGTCACATACTTCTCAAGATCATACTCCTACAAGATATTTGTTATTCAGAGCTTCCACACATTGAAGTTGGTAGCTCCTTCGAGCCTATCCTCGACCCTAACTGAAATGGAGGATTCCATGGACCTCACACTGAAAACTTAATCAAGATCGCTTGGATCTATGTGTACCTTCTGCTTCACTTCAACACGCTTAACACACCCTAAGCTCTGATACCATGTTAAATTATGAGCTCGATTTCTTATGCGGATTAATTCTTTTATTTTCTTCAACACTTTGATTCCAGCTTAATACACTTCAACAATACCAAATCATAATCGAATAGAAATAACTATGTAGATAAGTAAGCATTCACATCAACAATACATATACCCTGGGGAAATCCTGTACAGGGAGAAAAACCCCAACAAACGATATTCCTTTATTGCATTAATAATGTAAGATCACTTACAAATATCCACCATGAATGTTCTGCTCTTAAAGAGATTTCCAAGATGAATCTGACCTGACAAATACCTAAAAGACCTTGTTGAAATACACCTATGATATGCTACCTCTATTGTTGATATACAACACCGATATGCTGCTAATATATGCCTATGATATGTAGCCTCTATTGATGATATACAACACTGATATGTTGCCTTGGTATGTTGCCTCTTTATCACTGATATACTCCTCTATTGCTTCTCCCTTAATCTGCATATCAAAACTGTGTTGAAGAGAGGGGTCGACCTCTGCTTATATAGGCTGAAGAGGAGAAGAGGAGAGACTCAAAAAAGTAACTTGTTTGCATGATTTAATCATAACTCAACTTCATACTTTAGTTAGAACTTAGAACTATACTTGAGACTAGTATACTTTAGTTCAAAAATAGAACTAGACTTTGAGACTTCAATTACAACTCAACATTATACTTTAGTTCAAAAATAGAACTAGACTTGAGACTGGAATAATTTAGTTCGAAAATAGAACTAGACTTGAGACTTCAGTTACAACTCAACATTACACTTTAGTTTGAAAATAGAACTAGACTTAAGACTTCAGTTACAACTCAACATTACACTTTAGTTCTAAAATAGAACTAGACTTAAGACTTCAGTTAAAACTCAACATTACACTTTAGTTCTAAAATAGAACTAGACTTAAGACTTCAGTTACAACTCAACATTACACTTTAGTTATAAAATAGAAATAGAAATGAGACTTCATTTACAACTCGACTCTTTACAAGGCAATTTGAAATTCTCTTCATGGTGGATAATGTTACATGTGCCAACGCACTAGATCAATACATTTATATCATTTTCAATATTAGGAATATCATTTGTTTCTAGCTCATAGGAATTTTATATTCAACCTAACTTTTACTAGATGCCTTGAATTTTTCTCATGGCTCACAAGGCTTGACTAGGCTCACAGAGGTTGTACGTTCCCCCTGACTTTTGCATTAGTCTGTCTATGCTCATAGAGGTTGTACTTTCCCCCTGACTTTTGCACTAGATTGTCTATGCTCACAGAGGTTGTACGTTCCACCCGAATTTTGTATTAGACTTACATAGCGTATCGTTCGTCTTGACTTTTGGTTTGACTCATAGAGGTTGTACATTCCCCCTGGCTTTTTTCAATACCTCACAAGGCTAGTTGATTCTCCAAATCTCCCTGGCTAGCCTCAGGGTGGCCCATATGGCCTCTCATTGGAGAATGATTGTCGATAAAATACTTTTATCCTAACATCAACAAGGATGCTAAGAAGTTTGTTGAGTGCTGTCGAATTTGTCAACTCGCCAAAGGAAGGAGTCAAAACACATGATTGTATACACCACTACTGGTACCTGAGAGGTCATGGGAAGATATAAGTAAGGTCTTTATTTGGGGACTTCCTAGGATGTAGAACATTCATGAATCTGTGATGGTTGTAGTGGACAGATTTTCAAAAATGGCACATTTCATACCATGCAAGAAAACCAATGATGCTAATAAAGTTGTTGTTTTATTTTTCAAAGAGATTATGAGATTACATGGACTGCCAAGAAGTATCACTTCTGAGATAGATATGAGATTTCTTGGGAATTTTTGGAGGATACTTTGGAAAAATATGGGTTCCAAATTGATGTACAGTTCTTCATATAATCCTCAAATGGATGGACAAAATGAGATAGTGATCTGAAGTATTGGAAGTTTGTTAATAAGTTTGAATGGAGAGAAGCCAAGATAATGGGATTTGATCTTGGCACATGATGAATTTTCTTATAACGATTCAGTTAACAGATCTATAGGAAAGAGTCCATTTCAGATTGAATATGGAAGGTCACTGAAAGGAGTTGTTGATTTGGTTAAGTTTCCCAATATGGAGAACAAAAGGAGTGTTGATACAAGAAAATTTGTAGAGAGCATGCAGGAATTGCATGAGTAGGTTACGGGAAAGCTACAACAAAGAAATATCAAGTATAAATAAGAAGAAAATATCTGAAGAAGACAAAGGTTTTTTGAAGGAGATATGGTAATGGCACACTTGAAGAAGGAAATATTTCCTATAGGTACATATAGTAAGCTTAACTACAATAAAATTTAGGCATGCAAAAGTTTGACAAACATTTCTGATAATGCATACAAGTTATAGTTACTGAAATATTTTGAAATTTCTCCATTATTCAATGTGGATGACTTGTACAAGTTTCATGAGGGAGACGAGAAGGGTAAAACGATACCCTAACCAAATGGAAGAAATAGCTATCTGTTAAACCAACTAAAGAATTGGAACAAGTCTTGGTGAAGAGGATTCACAAGAAGGCCAAAAATAAGGAGTATCTTGAATATTTAGTAAAGTGGAGAAACATGGGCTCTAAAGATGTATCGTGGGTTTCTAAAAAGGAGTTAGAGTGACTAGAAGGATCTCCATCCTCTGTTAGATATAAAGTTGCATCCACATGATTTGGGGCTCATGTTTTTCTTACCAAGGATGTTTGATGCAGGAGCATCTTTAGCCTCAATAAATCCACATCAACCCAAAAAATGTTTCAAGTTTAAGCTAATAAATCATAGGAATGAATAAGTGCCAAATTCCTATTGTTGTAACATGTTTTGTTGTAACGATTGCTACAAAAATGCGTTGAAACAATTCTTGCAATACATGTTGTAACATTTCCTGAAACAGTTGTTGCAACATTATGTTGAAACAGTTGTTGCAACACATGTTGTAACAATCGTTCCAACATATGTTGAAAAAATTGTTGCACACATGTTGTAATAATTGTTCAACACATGTTGAAATAGTTGTTGCAACACATGTTGAAACAATTGTTGTAACATTTTGTTGCAACACCCAGGTGACGTATTTGGAGGCTATGGATTATGCATTTTAAGTTCCACATGACAAATGGCAGGTCAAATAAGTGTGGGAAAATGAATTGTTTAAATTGTCACAACCATTTAAATCTCGTGAACTCAACATTTGGAAAACGGTTTTGGGAAGGTGGACTTTGTAACTACCGAAAAAAAAATGGTTGGGGAAGTTGAATCGTCGGTATGGTTCAGGTACTAAGAAACATAAAGCTAAATGGGGAAAGAAAACAATGCAGGGACTCAACTCGAAAGAGAGTAGAAAAATTTGACTTCAATTCGCATAGGAAGAAACAAAAAAGGGTCAGAAACAAAGGAGAGAATTGTTTCAGATTCGTCTAAGATGTAATAAGTCTATAAATGAATCTATGTTCTAACTAATGGAGATATTTCTATTTATGTGCATTAGTTTTGTTTCTTATTTTCTTTTGTTGTAGTAGTAAAATTCCTTGTGGCATTCGTTAATGGTTAATTTATGTTAGATATTAGTATGATGTTGGTTGTGTATTATGTGGGAAGATGCTTGGTTTTTGTAAGGATTGATTGTAGAAGCTAGGGTGACTGCATAATTTTTCCAGCACAAATATAAATACATCAATATGACCAATTTACCCATATATTGTTTATTTGCTTCTTTCAAAGTAGCAAAATTGGAATTGATGTATCATGATGTACTGTGTTGTTGTGAGTAATCAAAAGACATTTACAATTTTGGGTACTTAGATGTTAGTGTTAGAAAGAGGCAGAAGAAAGATAGTTTTCAAAGAGAGAAGGGAATGGTAGAGTCTCACCAATCATTTCCTCCCCAAAGGATAGTGATATGAATAATCAAATTTCACGAAGGCTAAACAAGGTAAGCCTTAGTGATGATCAACATCTTATTTAACTCAAGGTCAAGTTAACACATTCATGAGATAGGATTTCGAGGAAACTAATACTATTAACTCTTCTAGAACCTAATTAAAACAAGTTGTTCTCATAATATCATGAATTCTAATTAGACATGAATGTCCTTTCAACCTATACAATATTAAATTAAAAAACTACTTCACTTTTTTTTATTTGCTAAATAAATCTTTATAACCTTTCTTGATAAAAGAATTTCCCGATCTACACTAAATGGGTTGGGAAGAAACACCCATGAACTTGTAATAAACATTGAAGCCATACACCTTATAAATAATACACATTTTGTAGATGCCACTAAAAATGCTCGAAAAGATGTTACACCAATACATTTAAAACCAAACAAACCACTATAGTAGGAAACTATAGCGGCAATGACGAGGGTGATGGAGGTACCAACCAACATAAAAATTGTCGAAAAACTCTAGTCTACTTTTTTACTTGGACATTTGGGTGTTTTCACTATCACTAACCCATGATTACGATGTAGTTTTTTTTGTTGATTAAGGTTGGTTGTCATTGATGTCAACCCTTGAAGAAAGCCTCGTAGCACAAAGGTTTAGGTAATGGAACCAATATTGTTTGATGTAAATATGTCTCATTATTGTTTTTTCATGGTTGATAAGAATTAAATATGGATGAACTCCAAAGTGGTCCCCTTATGGTGAAATCTCTCACGAGAAGACGCATTGTGGAGTAAGAGAACCCATGCTTAATTGTGGAATAATGAGATGAAGGAAAGTGAATTTTTCAGGGAAAATATCCTATATGGATAGTGCTTTTCATGTCATTTCCGGTGGTATGTGGAACGTCATATTATTCCTCACGGTTAGAGAGTTATGGCCATGAGAAGTTGGAGACCCCAGGTTTGGGTAATGGACCCAAGTTTGTTTGATGGGTAACAGTATGCGTTATGATATATTTTCAGATAATACTATTCTATATGGATAGTACATGTCATGCCATTTCTGGTGGTATGTATAATGTCACATAACTCCTCACGGTTTGAGAGTTATGGCCTTACGAAGTTGGAGGACCGTCATATGTCATCTAGAAGCCCCAAAAGGTCAAAGTAGTCAAAGTGGTTTAAGAGATTTTAAAAGGTAAATAATAAAGTGAAGTGATGAGTGTATTATAATTGAAAGTGAATACGAAATAATTTATTTCAATAATAAGTTTAATGGAGAAATTAGAAGTGGACCCAACCCTAAAATAAGGAAAGTGGGCCAAGTGACCTAGAAGATGTTTTTAAGGAAGCTACTTGGAGAGTATAAATAAGAGGCAAGGCTCTCTCATTTGAATTACACTTGAGAATATTGAATATATATGTGTGTCTGCGGTAACCAAGGATATGTAAACCAGAATGCTGAGTGAAGGTGAAGAAAGGAAGGCCAAAATGCAAGGAAGGATAAATTCTTTTGATGGTGCTTTCTAAGGTATGTTATTTACAGGTCATCTCACCATTTTCGCTCTAACTTTTTTTTCTATAATGATTCAGACCGTGAAATGCATATTCAAGTGAGAAAACATATCCAAGTATCTGTGGTAAAAAATTTAGGTTGTGGGTCGTTGTATTTTGGGAGTTACACTCTGTGGAAAATAGGGTTTGTGGCCAGTCCTGAAACTAGTCAAAATCAGTTGTTTCAGCTAAAAACGTCATAACTTCTTCATAACAGATCCAAATTCAGTGAGACCAAATGTTTTGGTTAGGTTACAGTATTTAGTATGTTTTATAATAGTTTCAGATCCATCAATCAAATATTTTGTGCGAGGCACGCTCTACAAGGTCGCTCTCTAGAATAAGCCAGAATTCAGCAAGCTATGCCATTTTTTCTATAAATCATTTTCTGAGAGTTTCGAAGTAGTGACACTTGGAGGAATTGCACAAAACAAATTGAAGAACATTTTGTATCAGATTTAGAGCTTTATACATTACAAGTTCAAATTATGATTATTTCAAGTTAGGGTTGTTGACTAATCCAAAACTAGGCATGTGAGACTAAAAACAAGTTTGATGAAAATGCTAGTCTCTTGTTTTTAAAGTTAAGAAAGGTTTGAAGGAATGTGATCATATACACTAGGTCTATTACAGAGCTACAAATCAGATTTGGATGATGAAATAGATGAGGGCTTTTGGTTGTGGTACATGTTGAATACATGGTTGAGACAAGTAGTTGATGAGTTGACGCACATACATGAGGTGTATAGTTGATAATGTTGGTACATATTGATGAGTCATAGTTGATGAGTAGTTGAAACATAATTGGTACATACTTGGTACATGGTTGGATGCACTTGTTTATGGTACAGGTTGATTACAGGTTGGTGCATGGTTGATGCACTTGTTTATGGTACAGGTTGATTACAGGTTGAGGTACAGGTTGATGCATGGTTCAGATTTATTAGTACAGGTTTACAATGGTATATCTCACAGATATAGTGTGATAGTGGTTCCATCATTATACTTCTACTTCAGGGTGGCAGGACGGGGCAAGGACAGGTGGTTGTAGCCACCTTCCGGTTGTATCCGGAGAACATTGGGGGTTGTAACATCCTTCTGGTTGTAGCCACCTTCTGGTTGTAGCTGGAGAACATTGGGGGTTGTAACGTCCTTCTGGTTGTAGCCAGAGAATTGGGGAGTTGGAGCTTCCCTCAGGTTTTAGCCTGAGAAACTAGGGGGTTGGAGCCTCCTTCTAGTTGCATCTGGAAAACAAAAGAAGTTGGTGCTTCCAATGAATGTAATTCTTCAAGACATATAAGAAAAAACATTCTGTGGTTTTCTCCCGATTTGGGTTTCCATGTAAAACACTGGTGTACTGTGTATGTGTGTGATTGTTTATTTCTTACTACTCATTATTGGATAATAATTCTACATTGATATAACATTTGAACAAAAGGATTATAATTACACTATTACTAATTCACCCCCCCTCTTAGTAATCCAACAATTGGTATCAGAGAAGGTTCCTTTAGAAATCAATTTAACCACTGAAAGGTAGATCATGGAGAGTACCAACTCATATAAAAATGGAATACCATAGTTTGATGGACAGAAGTATGCTTTTTGGAGCATAAGGATGAAGACATATATACATGCACAGGGATTTCAAGTTTGGTAATCAATTGTAGATGGATACACAGCACCAACAGTTCCACCAACAAATGACAAAGCAGTGAAACTCGATGAGAATAATTCCAAAGCCATAAATGCACTTTTGAATGGCATCAGTGATACGGTATTCACCAAAGTTGCACATTGTAAATCTGCTAAAGAGATTTGGGACAACCTTCAAAATATTTATGAAAGAGATTCAAAATTCAAAGAAGAAAAGTTTCAAACTTACAGAGGTCAGTTTGAACAACTAAAAATGAAGGAAGATGAAGATATCGCAACTTACTTCTTACGAGTCGATGAAACAATGAATGCAATCATAGGATTGGGAGAAGAAATCAAAGAATCTGTAATTGTTCAAAAGGTACAAATATATCTTCCTATGAGATTCAACCCTAATATATTAGCACTAGAAGAAAGATCGCATCTAAACTCAATAAGCATGGACAAACTGCATGGAATCTTCACAACATATGAGATGAGAACTGAACAAGAAAATCTAGATGTAAAAGAAGCAACCTTCAAAGCATCCAAAAGATCAAAGCAAAAAAAAAAAGAAACAAGAAGAATATAGCAGCAGCAGCGACGTCTCGGAAGATGATGAAGAAGTGACCAACTTCATCAAAAGACTGAACAACGGAACCAACGGTAGGTACAGAGGTAAGCTTCCTTTAATTTGTTTTAATTGTGATGGTATTGGTCATTTTGATAACAAATGTCCTCATAAGAAAAAACGAAATGATGAAGGTTACTCAAAAGGAAGACAAACATATAAAGGTAAAAGAACTACAAAGAAAGTTTTCAAGAAAAACTTTTGCACCAAAGAAGACATCTCATCATCAGATGAAGATGAAGTCAGTGACAGTGAAACAGGGAGAGTTCTATTCATGGCAGTAGAAGACTCTAATAAAGAAGACTCAGAAGAAGAATATGAAGAATCATATGAAGAATAAATTGAAGAGGCAGAAGTTGACTTCCGAGAAGAATTAATGAATGCCATAGAAGTTATCAGAAGAGAAAAGAAGAAAAACAAGAAACTACAAGCATAACTAGATAAGAAAAAAGACACTCAAGCACTAGAACAAATGATCACAAAATTGAAGGTTCAAATAGAAGAAGATAAAAGAATTGAAGAAGCACTCAAAGAACAGTTAGAAGGAAAGGATAGGATCATTGGAAACCTGGAAGCAGAGATTGTCACACTAAGAAAGGATATGCAAAAGAAAAATATTCAGAATAGCTCAAAAGTTCTGGATGACATTATCAGCAGTGAAAAATCTTATCTTGACAAGTCTAGACTTTGATACAATTAGATATAAAAGGGATCAAGCTCCAAAACAACAAAGCAATAAACAAATCTAAAAAGTTATGCAGAAACAATCAAAGGGGATAAAAAGATATATAAGGAATATTACAGGGACACTCCTCCACCAAGAAGATTCATATTTCAAAAATCAACAATAGATAGACAGGCTTCAAGAAGAAGAAGGATTCATAAGAGCACCTCCTTTCATAAGATATTCAACTACCATGTATCAAACTATATTTTTTGGTTTATGTTATGCATGTAATAATTTTGAACATAAAGCTGTAAATTGTAGAGCTAACAACAGGAACAATAAATACTTTGAGAGCCATACTCAAAGGGGTTATTTAAGAAGACCTTGTGAAATACAGAGAAGAAGTTACAATAGGTTTGAATCTTTGAGCACTGAAGTGGAATGTTACAAATGTAATAATTTTGGACACATGGCCAAAAATTGCAGAATGACAGTCCCTCCTAAAGAACCTTAACAGAGTCACAAACAAGAACCTCAAAAAATGACATGGATAAGAAAGCAAGCTCAATATAGTAATGAAGAATGCACTATCACTCTAAAAGATAAACAGAAGAAACGTGGTTGGTATGTTGACAGTGGATGTTCAAAACACATGATAGGTGATAGAGATAAGTTTCTTACATTACGAAAAGAAAGAGATGGATCAGTCTCCTTTGGAAATGATGATTCATCCAAAATCATTGGAAAATGCACAATCCAAATTGGGAACAAGAATGAAAAGGCATAAAATGTTCTACTAGTAGAAGATATGAAACATAATATTTTAGTGTGAGTCAAATGTGTGACTAAGGTGATAAAGTTACTTTCGATTCACAAAAGTGTGAGATAAGAAAAGAAGGTTCAGGGGAATTGGTCGCTACAACTGCAAGAACTTCAAGCAACATATATGTGTTAAGCGAAATTGGAAATGAAAAGTGTTGTCTAGGAAAGGAAGATGAAAGTTGGCTATGGAATAGAAGAATGGGTCACATGCACATTTTGATAACCTTGTCAAAGTCAACAAAAGAGAAGTAGTCAGAGAAATGCCCCAGCTCATGAAACCAACCAACACTTTATGCAAGCATTGCCAACAAGGAAAGCAAACATAGACCAGGTTCAAATCAAAGGAATATTCAACAACAAAACCACTAGAAATTCTGCATACTGATCTAGTTGGACCAACTACAACAAAAGGATTAAAAGGTGAGAGATACTTTATGTTATTTGTTGATGATTATACAAGAATGATTACAGTTTGCTTTCTCAAGAATAAATCAAAATATTTTGAAAATTTCAAGATCTACAAGGAAATGCTTGAAAATGAGATGAATTCAAGAATCAAATGCTTAAGATCGGATAATGGAGGAGAATTCACCTCAAAATAATTTATGGACTACTGAGCCAATCATGGAATAAAAAGGAAATTCTTCGTCGCTAGGACACCTCAACATAATGGAGTTGTTGAAAGAAAGAACAAGACAATACAAGAAATGGCTCGAACAATGATAATGGATTCAAAGTTGACAGATATGTTTTGGACACATGAAGTGCATACAACATTTCACATTCAAAACAGAGTAATGCTCAGAAACAACACTGATAAAACTCCCTATGAGCTATGGAAAGGAAAACCAGCAAATGTGAAGCACTTCAGAGTTTTTGGAAGCAAATGCTACATCAAAAGAGAAGATCGTAGAATGGAAAAGTTTGACTCTGGTGTGGACAAATGAATACTTGTTGGTTACTCAAGTACAAAGAAATAATACAAGTGTTACAATCTAAGATTAAACAAAGTTGTGGAAAGATTCAACGTAACAATTCATGAAATAGGCAGACCAGAATCAAAGGAAGAAGAAAACAAATCAATGAAACAAATTTTTGAAGAAGAAGATGAAAAAGAAGAAGAGGAAGATGAATATGAAGATAATCCAACATAAGTAGAAGAGCAAGTTCAACAAGTATCTCCAAAGACACCTAGAAAACGAGTATAGAAGAATCATCCTTCAGATTAGATTATTGGAAACAAAGATGCAGGAGTTGAGACTAGAAGAAAAATACGTTCACCAGAACAAACACACCTAGCACTCTTATCTACAATTGAACCAAACTATTTTGAAGAAGCCAACAATGATGAATTTTGGAATAAGTCCATGGATGAAGAATTGGATCAAATAGAGAAAAATGACACTTGGGAATTGGTTCCAAGATCAAAGAATAAGAATGTGATCGACACAAAATGGGTTTTCAGGAATAAATTGAATGAAGATGGATAGGTTACAAGGAACAAAGCT
>ML779640.1:1282407-1296958 GCA_009831015.1 Picea engelmannii | reverse complement strand
AATGCTAAAGAGGTTCGGAATGGAAGATTGCAAACCAGTTATCACTCCCATGCAAACCAGTTGTAAGTTGAGCAAAGATGATGATTCAAAGTCTACAGATTAGAGGCAATATAGGTCAATGATTGGTAGCCTACTATATGTGAAAACATCCAGATCAGATGTAATGCATGAAGTTGGATAGGCGGCACAATTTCAAGCAGCACCAAATGAATCACATGTATTAGCAGTAAAGAGGATCTTCAAATATCTCCAAGGAACATAAGAGTTTGGATTATGGTATCCAAAAGGAAAAGATCTATCACTTATTGCCTACATAGATGCAGATTGGGCAGGTTGTATTGATGACCGACGAAGCACCAGTGGAGCAACGTTTTACTTAGGTGAGTGTTTGGTATCATGGCTAAGCAAGAAACAATCATCAGTATCTCTATCTACAGTCGAGGCAGAGTATATTACAGCAGCAACATGTTGTACATAGGTTCTTTGGATGAAACAAACCTTGACAGATATACAGGTTGAGTATGATGAGTCCATTCCAATATATTGTGATAATACAAGTGCCATCAATATTTCAAAAAACCTGATGATGCACTCCAAGACGAAGCACATTCCAATCAAGTATCACTTTCTACAGGAACAGGTTGTAGAAAAGAACATCAGAGTTGAGTACATGGGCACAAAAGAACAAGTGACAGACATCTTTACAAAACCACTTCCATGGGAAGCCTTTGAATATCTTTGCCAAAGACTTGGAGTTATTTATACTCCAAAAATGAATGATTTTTTACTGCTTATCTTATATGTTTTAGATGTACATGAGGAAGCACCTTAAGAGGATAATCTGTCAGGAGGAGCAGCCCTGGATGGAAAGATACCTTTGCCATTGATGACAAAGGGGGGGAGATTTATCAGATGCAGAGGACAAAGGCATGGATTCAGGGGGAGTAGATTTATCAGATGCAGAGGATAGAGGCATGGTTCCAGGGGGATAAGATTTATCATATGTAGAGGACAAAGGCATGGTTCCAAGGGGAGCATGAGTGATATGATTTCAGTATTGCATCAGAGTGTTGCCATCAATGCCAAAGGGGGAGATTGTTGATTAAGGTTGGTTGTCATTGATGTAAACCCTTGAAGAAAGTCCCGTAGCACAAAGGTTTAGGTAATGGAACCAATATTGTTTTATGTAAATATAAATCATTATTGTTTTTTCATGGATGATAAGAAGTAAATATGGATGAACTCCAAAGTGGTCCCCTTATGGTGAAAGCCCTCATGAGAAGACGCTTTGTGGAGTAAGAGAACCCATGCTTAATTGTGGAATAATGAGATGAAGGAAAGTGATTTTGTCAGGGAAAATATCCTAGATGGATATTTCTTGTCATGTCATTTCCGGTGGTATGTGGAACGTCACATAATTCCTCACTGTTAGAGAGTTATGGCCATGAGAAGTTGGATACCCCGGGTTTGGGTAATGGACCCAAGTTTGTTTGATGGGTAATGGTATGAATTATGATATATTTTTAGATAATAATATTCTATATGGATAGTACATGTCATGCCATTTCTGGTGGTATGTAGAATGTCACATAACTCCTCACGGTTTGAGAGTTATGGCCTTATGAAGTTGGAGGACCCTCATATGTCATCTAGAAGCCCTAAAAGGTCAAAGTAGTCAAAGTGGTTTAAGAGGTTTTAAAAGGTAAATAATAAAGTGAAGTGATGAGTGTATTATAATTGAAATTGAATACAAAATAATTTATTTCAATAATAAATTTAATGGAGAAATTAGAAGTGGACCCAACCCTAAAATAAGGAAAGTGGGCCAAGTGACCTAGAAGATGTTTTTAAGGAAGCTACTTGGAGAGTATAAATAAGAGGAAAGGATATATCATTTGAACTAAACTTGAGCATATTGAATATCTATATATGTATGAGGTAACCAATGATATATAAACTAGAATTCTGAGTGAAGGTGAAGAAAAGAAGGCCGAAATGCAAGGAAGGATAAATTATTTTGATGGTGCTTTCTAAGGTATGTTATTTACAGGTCATCTCACCATTTTTGCTATAATTGTTTTTCTATAATGATTCAGACCGTGAAATTTCTATGCAAGTGAGAAAACATATTCAAGTATCTATGGTAAAAAATTCATCTTTTGGGTCGTTGTATTTTGGGAGTTACACTCCGTGGAAAATAGGGTTTGTGGCCAGTCCTGAAACTAGTCAAAAACAGGTGTTTCGGCTAAAAACGTCATAACTTCTTCATAAAAGATCCAAATTTAGTGAGACCAAATGTGTTGGTTAGGGTATAGTCTTTAGTGTGTTGTGTAATAGTTTTAGATCAATGAATCAAATATTTTGTGTGGGGCACGCTCTACAAGGTCGCTCTCTAGAATAAGACAGAATTCAGCAAGCTATGTCATTTTTGCTATAACTCCTTTTCTGAGAGGTTCCAAGTAGTGACACTTGGAGGAATTGTATAAACAACACTGACAAACATTGTATATCAGTTTCATATATTTATACATTACATGTTCAAAGTTATGATTACTTCAAGTTAGGGTTGTTGACTAATCCAAAACTAGGCATGTGAGACTAAAGAAAAGTTTGATGAAAATGCTAGTCTCTTGTTCTTAAAGTTAAGGAAGGTTTGAAGGAATGTGATCATATACACCAGGTCTATTACAGAGCTACAAATTAGATTTGGATGATGAAATTGATGAGGGCTTTTGGTTGTGGTACATGTTGAGTACATGGTTGAGACAAGTAGTTGATGAGTTGGCGCACATACATGAGGTGTATAGTTGATAATGTTGGTACATATTGATGAGTCATAGTTGACGAGTAGTTGAAATATAATTGGTACATACTTGGTACATGGTTGGATGCACTTGTTTATGGTACATGTTGATTACAGGTTAGTGCATGGTTGATGCACTTGTTTATGGTACATGTTGATTACAGGTTGAGGTACAGGTTGATGCATGGTTGATGCATGGTTCAGATTTATTGGTACACGTTTACAGCGGTATATCTCACAGTGATAGTGTAATAGTGGTTCCATCATTCTACTTCTACTTCAGGGTGGCAGGACGGGGCAAGGACAGGTGGTTGTAGCCACCTTCCGGTTGTAGCCAGAGAGCATTGGGGGTTGTAGCCTCCTTCTGGTTGTAGCCAGAGAATTGAGGAGTTGGAGCTTCCCTCAGGTTGTAGCCTGAGAAACTAGGGGGTTGGAGCCTCCTTCTAGTTGCAGCTGGAAAACAAAGGAAGTTGGTGCTTCCAATAAATGTAATTCTTCAAGACATATAAGAAAAAACATTCTGTGGTTTTCTCCCGATTTGGGTTTCCACGTAAACAATTGGTGTACTGTGTATGTGTGTGATTGTTTATTTCTTACTACTCATTATTGGATAATAATTCTACATTGATATAACATTTGAAGAAAATGGATTATAATTACGCTATTACTGATTCACCCCCCTCTCAGTAATCCAACATTTTTCATATCGATATCATTAATAATAAAAAAAATTCAAATTTATACATTAACAATTCTCTAAAATCTAAGAGGACAAATTCAAATTTCTCTTTATAGATATCAATAGGAAAAAAAATACTCTATAACTTGGTCCTTTTTGTTTTAAGAAAATAATAGTGTATTTTTTTAATATTTTTTTTTATTTTTAGAAAATAATAATGTTTTTTTTTTTTTTTCTT
This sequence comes from Picea engelmannii, assembly GCA_009831015.1. Taxonomy (NCBI): domain Eukaryota; kingdom Viridiplantae; phylum Streptophyta; class Pinopsida; order Pinales; family Pinaceae; genus Picea; species Picea engelmannii. The sequence continues at coordinate 1,293,238 of ML779640.1, read as the reverse complement.
TTCATATTACAAATTTTTAATAATAAAAAGTGGGCAAGATATCTAAGATTTTCTAAAAGGGAAGAAATGTATAGAATGTTTTAAATAAGTGTTTTTAGTTAATAAAAAAAATATTTGAAAAATAAAAAGAAATATGATATTAAAATAATAAAAGGAAAGAAAGGTATAAAATGTTTTAAATAATTTTTTTAGTTAATAAAAAAAATATTTCAAAAATAAAAATAATATGATATTAAAATAAGAATTTTTTTTTTTATAAATGAAAAGTGAAAATGAAATTGTGTTTAATAAAATAAACAATAATACATTAAAAAAATGTTATTCATATTGAAATGAACCTACAATGTGAAATATTCAAATTAAACCACTCAATATGAAAAATTAATGGAGTGGACAATTAGAGATGATAAAGCAAAAGCCACATTAAAAAAATATTGTTATTCATATTGAAATGAACCTACTCAGTGTGAAATATTCAAATGAAACCACTCAATATGAAAAATTAAAGGAGTGGACAATTAGAGATGATAAAGCAAAAGCCAATATTGGTTTAGTTATGTGTAATATTCATTTTCATCATTTGGATTTGACAAAAGAAACTCGATATATGGGAGCACTGGGACAAAATCTCATAATGCAAAAAAATTTTGTTATTGAAATAATATTTTACATTAAAAATGGTTAAAGTTGAATCTATGTCAAGTCATATTAATGCATTCGCATTCCCTACGTTAGTGCAACAATGGATAAAAGTGAGTGCCAAAGTAGAAGAAGATGAGGTCAAGGTTGTTTATTAAACAATTGCCTTTCAAACACAATAATGTTGTATTTTTACTCAATATTATTTCATCAAAATCTTTAACGACAATAATTTGATACCTATGACAAGGGAAAATATGGGTATGGTAATTAAACAAAATGAAGAAAGAGTAGTTTTGTTTATCAAAAGGAAAAACAATATTTAAAAAATAGAGGAGATAAGAGTACAAAAATGGGAAGAAGTTGTTATTATTGTCATTATTAGTCCCTGCCGAAGGTGTAGAGGGACTATAGCGATCAATAATTTGTTAACTTCATATTAGTTTGTCGTTTGACTAAGTTTTTTTGCATCATCTCTATTGTTCGAACTAGAGAACTAAAAACATTATTTTTTATATAATAAAAAAAGCCTTATATGCCATGATCTCATTGGATAATAGATTTGAGGTCTTATTACAAGCTTCACTATTCCCAATGTTTTATATGTTAGTATACCAAAGTTTTTGATAATCTATAGTCTTTTTGAATTTTTACTATTTTTATTGAAATGTTTAGATATCCAAAGTTTTGAGCATGGAGAGTCATTTTTTTATTAGTTGACTTCATATTAGTTTGTCGTTTGACTAAAAAAACATTTCATGGTCTCTATTGTTCGAACTATTGTTATTATTATTATTTTTATTTTTTGTTATTATTACGTACTTAAAGAGGCATTTGTATTATTACGTACATAAACATGCCTGCACGCTGCTTTCTTTCTTAAATGTTTACACAGTGCGAGGGCCTTCGATGGTTCTGACAGACTTAAGTGTTTACCTAACATGTATCACAACCTTAAATGTTTACTTAATAGACGGGTTACAATACAATTTCCTCCGATTTTTGGATACAGTCTTGTCTGCAGTGAATTTGGACAATATTGTTCTTCACCGACATTATTGGTTCATTGGTTGATAGTTGCTCGTTGGTTTGCTTGATGCTTCTTATTGTTGTTTGATTCAACTTTGCAAAGTTGAGGTCGTGCAGCTACAGTTGGACCTCTTGGTTCTTGTTCACTGGTTTGTTGTTTGTTGCTTGCTCTCATTTGATTCAACTTTGCAAGGTTGGGGTCCTGCATCGACAGTTGGACCTGTTGTTGCAGTTTGCACGGTTGGGGTTCTGCATCCACAATTGGAACTATGCTTCCATCGTTCCTCGTTCATGGCTAAGTTTCAGTGCCATGGTTTCATTCCTATTCGTTGTTTGTTGTTTACTATTTGTAGTTTGCAAGTAAGAATTTTGAATACTAGGAATGCCTGAGTCAAAATCATCTTGCAGAACACCTTTGTGTGTGACTACTTACAACCAGAGAAACAAGGGTGTGTTGTTTTCTTGTTTTTGTTCTTGATTGTCAATGTTCGACACAGAACCCACCTCTGTTGCAGCCATAGTGAAATATAAAAAAGGAAATTAAATTTTCTCCTCATATTTTTCGGTCCTGAAAACCATATGTTTGGTTCATTTTTTCTAGGTTGTTCCCTTCCAAAGCATCGTGTTCCCCTTTGAATGTCAATGTTGGACACAAAACCCACATTTGTTGTAGCCATAGTGACATATAAAAGGAAATCAAATTTTCTCCTCATATTTTATGTTCCTGAAAACTGTACGTTTGGTGCATTTTTTTCTTTCAAGTTGTTCCCTTCCAATCACATATGTCCACTTCCATGTCCTAAACATCATACCATAGCTCTTTGGAAAATAACAATGCAAAGGGGTTTACAAAACGAATTCAGAGTTGTCATTGCGAAGGAAGCATCTACCAGGACCTTGCCATCCTTTCTTTCCAGGTTGTGACAGGGCATGCTTTTATTCTTTGGATCAAAAACCATGTTTAGTTGTTGGTTTTATGTTTTCCTTTGTGTCTTGCAAAGCATATTCCATCACCGGTTTTAGATCTGGAGCTCGTCTTGTAGAAATGGTTCTTTGTAATCTGAATGGCCAATTCACTTATCTGTATCAAACTGGATTTCATGTTGTAGGATAATTGAAACATCTTAGACTATCTTCTTTGTGTTGTAAGATAATTTAAACCTTAAGAAGTTGTGTTGTGTGTTGGTCCCGTTCATGTGGTAAAAGTCTGTAATGCCTAGTTCTTCCACTTTTGTTTATCTGACATATCATCTATATGGGTTTTCTCAGTGGAGGGCGTCAAGAAGTCGTTTCAGATCTGTTTTGGTGTTAATTTGTGAAGAGTGGAGATGAAAATAAATGGTGAATAGGACTATAAAACTATGTACAATGTCTACCGAAACACTTATAGGATGCACACATAGAATAACTTCAAAAAATGATATGCCTTAAATACTTCGTCTTTGTCTACTGAAACGCTTAATGTTATTTCATTTGTGTTGTCTCTTCTGTATGGTTCACTTTTCACTATAACTTTGTTTGTTTTTCATATGCTATAGCGACCATGGGGCATTAAATTTGTCACGAGGAAGGTTGAAGGATACATAACGGAATTTGTATGTAGTTCTGGATTTATAGTTTTCATTTTTCTTTTTTTCCCTATTTGCATATTATCTAAATATAGCTAAGAAACATCTTGAAAATCACAACTTAAAAGATGAAGCAAGTAATAAATGTTGAGTACTATGAAATAGATACAAACTCCATTGTACATAACAACATCGACCAGGTATTGCATATCAATGAGATTTTTAGATTAGATGCATTCTCGTATATTGTGGGAGATTGCCTCTTTGATGCATTTCAAGTTCTGTTGCATTTCTGTTATTCCTCAAATGACGTGCGCATGGATTGATAGATCATTTCTTGGCTTGTTTAGAAATTGGCGACGTTGAGGCATTGGAGTTGTATCAATACGAATTGGCATCTGATTTTCTTTGCCAGTTGCATGGCATACATGTTGTCACTACGTATTTTTCAAAGATGTGGTTGTTTGCATATGCAACTCTTCCTACACATGAGAGGGGGCTTTGGGGGGATACATTTTGTATACGGTGGATGTCCAAGTGGTTGAATATATCAATTAGAGTATGGTCATTAACAAGAAAAACAAGATATCTACTATTCAATAGAACTGCATCTAGGGATCCATATTGCATCTTGTTCCATGATGCCAATCATGTCAGTGGTCATTATGAACCACTACTCTATAGAAAACTATCCATATGCAATCTTGGAGGACCTCATATTTACTTTTCCCTCATTTTCACAGACCTTTAATCGCATTGGAAACGAATTATGCATCATATACACTCCCATGGATTGAACATAGAGACAACTATTTCATCTAGTTGTGGATATAGTCTGTTCAATGCAATTTTCTATTTGGTAACAACAAATTTCGATGTGCACTAGTTGTGCCTTTACACTGTGCAATCCTTTTGCAATGCAACTATAGGTGGAAGTCAACATGATTTTAACTTCTTGCATCAACACCTTTTACCATATCTCCTAGAAAGTATGTCAATAGTTGGAAGTTGGAAACAATGCCTTGTAAACATGGAAATGCCATATGAGAAAGGAAATGTAGAGGGTGGCAGATTATGTTTGCAATGGCTATCTATATTCAGAGTAAATATTCAGGTCTAGTTGGCCCTGTCGGATGGTACTGTCCATTCCTACTGTATTGATTCAAGCTACGATTGAACAATTGACATCTTGTCATTGAAAAAAAACATGCTACACATCCATTATCAACCTTTGATAAGACATAATACCAGTTTAGGGTCCACTGTCCATGCCACTCAAACCGCATCGAATTTGCATAAGCGTCACATGCTATTTAATTAGAATGAAACTCATCCCAGTTGTGATGAGTTCATATAGAGCTTAAACAAAAAGTGTAGACTAACTTATCGCAACTTGAAAAAGGTCATACGTGAGAGAAAAAAATGCATTGGTACGCTTCCTTCTAGACAAAAACTCACATATCACAACCTAAAAAAAATTGTTCGTGCACAACACAATTGCATTTTCGCACTCTCTATTGAACACAAACATCACATGTCTAATGAAAAAGAACATCATCGTTTGCACCATCCAGATGGTGAGGATGCAATGCTCATAACAAATGTTGATTCCACCTTCAACATGGCTTGTCAACAAGTGAAAATAGTTCCCAGTCACAACCATAAGTTAATCTACCAGATGTTGAAAAAACAGATGCATGAGAGAAATAGGTACAACTACATATCCCACAATGGTCATGGTATTGACTAAGAGGAAAAAATCACATATGGTGCCCTATATCCAACACCATGCACTGCTAGCAATGAAAACCAACAAACACTTACTACGCGTGCTTGTCTAGGGAAGAGGGATGCAAAAAATATCTATATGAAACAAATTAAAGACACTCCTTCCATTGCATGTGTGGTTTGCGATCAATTGAATTTCACAAAATACACTAAGTCTCTCACCCCTTACTTGCAAACAGAATACCTCATCTTGACACTAAATGATAAAACATTTTCCAGTGGCAATATTTGTCTTCCATGCAAACGATCACTTGAAAATGGAAAATTGCCACACTTTGCAACGCCTGACCAAATAAGATGTAGTACACCACTACCAAATGTAAGTACACATACAAAAATTGAAGAGAGACTTGTGTCTCTGCGAATTGCATTTTCACAAATCAGACCCTAGGGATATAAACGACCCCAAATGGGCTTAACATGATCAATTATTAATGTGCCTGTGCAACTAGATGTTGTGCAACTAGATGTTGTGCAAAAATCCTTGCCACAATTCATTAGCGATACAATGAAAATTGTTGTAGCTCTAAAACGAAGTTTGCAATACAAGAATGCATACCATATAGGTAAAGTGCATGTGCATATTGTCATGAAAGAATTAAAAAAATTATGTTCCAGGGCCCTGTACAAAGCGCAAAACATTTGTATAAATGATAACTGGAACAATTTTCTTGAAGAAGGATATGACAACTCTGCACAGACTTTCGAAAATGCTAGTGAATTTGATACAAGTGAAGAATCAGAGAATGAAAGACCTATTGAAACATTGATACATGGATTCATTGACTCACAATGCATTCGTGACTTGAAAGACAAGATTGTCAAAATTGCAAATATCGAAGGGCAACGTCCACTTGGAATATTCAAGGAAAAATTTTCTAAGGAAATGAACTTCAAAACACTGTTCTATGGATATCCATGTCCCAGTGACATCACAAAACAATTCAGCTACCAAAAAATAGTTCGATGGGAACTGCTACATTCAAGAGGTGACTTCTCCTATCACATAACAAATTTGTTTTTCAAAACAATGCACATAATAATTGAGCAAGTGCTCTCTTACATGTGGGTGTGAATAAGAAAAGGCTAGCTACAAGGAATAATTTTATTGGCCAAGGATGTCAAGTACAAAGAAAACCTAGAAAAAATCCTAAAATTTGATATTGGATACATACATATAAAAAACAATTGCATATCTCCTCACTATTTGCAACAAAACAAGAAAACTATTTTTGCAATGATCTGACAATTGGGACCACCAACATTTTTCATCACATTTACAAGTGTAGAGCATAATTGGGATCCGTTGGTGGCTACGGTGTCTGCATTGTATAGGAACAAGAAAAGGAAAAAAAAATTGATACATTGGAAAATGATGACATTGACTTCCTCATAAGAAAAGACCTAGTGACATGTACTCTCTACTATAGGCATAGAATAAATGATTTGAGGCAATTGATATGGCATGATGAAATGTTCTTTAGAAAAATATCAGACTACTATTTTGTGACTGAATTCCAGAATAGAGGGATTTTTTGGCATATCTTTCAGGAAAAGAATGTGTTTGTCATTGATGGCAAGAACAACAATGATGACACTAAGAATATTGATGGTAAGAACAATAGCGAGGACACTCAAAAGAGCACAGAGGAAGAGATTAAACCTCAGTTGTCAGATCGGAGCGCGAAGGACTAGCAACTGTTGGATCCAGTATAACTACGAAGAGGATAATGGCCAAGAGCCATCCTCCAACTCACGATATGCGCAGTCGCGAAATGATCTATGTCGTTGGATCCAGAGGACACATGGTGAGAGATCATCATTTCCCTGACTGAAGAGTCAAAGGAAGGAGGTGCTCTAACCTTTGAAGTCGTGAAACGCAAAATCGCAATAAGATCTGGACTGTTAGATCACAGAGGGTTGTGGAATGTTGATCTAGAGTATTTTAGATATCGGGAGTTGGAAGAGTTAAGGTTGGCTCACGTTCAAACATCTGAAACACAAAATCGCAATAAGACATGGATTGTTAGATCACAAAGGTCCATGGACTGTTGATCTAATATGAAGTCTGAGTTCACAAAGAGGAGATATTGACTGTTGGATCGAGGACTAATATGGGTCATCATATCCAAGAGAAGAACATGTGCCATGAGAGGAGATCCACATCATCAAGGACAGTTGTAGACCATGTCAGCAAGGACCACATTGTTATCACTGAAATTTTGTCCGCAAATGGTTACAAGAATCCAGCATCGTCAAATAGTTATGAGGTCACCCATGGACCAAAATTACCACAAAATCATTTCCAAAAGGTCCAAAACTATACAAACAATGATAAAATTAAGGTGCGCTATGACTACACAGGGTGCGTACGCACATGCGCAAACTAGAAATGCAGGAAAAGCGCACATGCACCCGATGCGCGACTGTGGTCGCTAAAATCCACACACATCTAAGAACGACGCATTTATGAGATTGGTCGGCCTCCCACCCACTTCTGGATCAGCTTCCAAGTTGATTTAACACCCAAATATGGACTGGATCTGACTGGGTGGCTGGTCAAAGACCTAAAAATGCCCCAATTAGCCTCTTTTCACACTACAAGCTGATTGCACAATACCTCAAAGAGGTGCTATAAAGCAAGCCCATGGGTGCACTTCATTTTCAAGGAATTCAATAGCAAAGTTATGTTGTTTCTATTCTCTTGAGGAATCCTCTATTCTCATCAAGAGTATACTAGAACCATTACATTGGGCAATCCATCTCACCTCTTGAGTGGATTAGCTTGGAATTCTTTCACCATTTCATTCAAAGTTGTAAGAAGAGATTATTTTTGGGGGTCCAAGATCCCTCCCTTGGAGGAAGAAGGGACTCATAGTCCTCTTTCTTCTTGGTGTTTTCTTTCACTGATATAAACCTTGCCATTGGTGACATGAGTCTTATTGGTTTTTTGTTCTTATGTCCTTATGCTCAATAGTTTAGTTGTTCTTTTATTTCTTAGTTTAATTCTTAGTTGTTCTTTTATATTTCTTTCTCTAACCCTTTTCCATTACAGCTGTCCTACTTAGCAAACCCAACTAAGCTTGTAAGCACCTCTATTTTTCTCATCTAGGTGGCAAAAGAGGCGCAAAACACATCATACAGGAACTCACGAAATCCCGAAATGTAGAAAGTAATCATGACCGTTGAGTCACTAGAAATATCAGACCATTGATCTGAGGTGATTGAAGTTGGGAGTTCAGGAATCGAAATAAGGGAGGTGCTCTAACCTCCAACATCATGAGTCATGAAACGCTCGAATGTTTGGCCCGTGGTCATAGCCAAGGTCACATCGTCATTGGATTAAGGGGGGAGCTAGCACATTGTTAGGCTCCACATTGGAGATTCAAAATCGTGAAATGCCTTTTATTTTTAATAGGGTTGTGGTCACAGCCAATAGTCAGATTAGTGGAAGAGAAGGGAAGGAGCTAGTGTTTCTAGGCTCCATTTCAGAGTTTCTCGAGTTGGGAAAATCGAGGTGACTCACAGTCGATCACCCAAAACACGAAATCGCGAAATGAGTTTTGTTTGGCGTATGGTCACAACGAGTGGGAATGTGGGGAGAAACACACCTAGTGCTAGTTCAAGCAGGTAAAGTTCACGAGGAACATATTTGAAATGTCAACAAGTCTATGTGTATTTAATCCAATAGTGTTGATTAATCAACATTTTGAGCGAAGGGTGACTGTTGCACTTCACAGACTATTGATCAATTACAATTCAGTTAGCATATCTGAATCATAGTTCTTGGGTTTTTTTGACGATTTGGTAGCTTGTGCATTTCTTTGGAGATCAAAAGTGTAACTAAATGGAAGGATTGTATAAAATAAATATGCCGTGACTGAGTTAGGTTGGTTGTTCTCACTGGAAAAATGAGTTGAACTGGGAGAAAGGAAAATCACAGTATGCACAGTGTGAGATCAAACTTAGAGATGAGAAATAGAAGCTGAACATAACAGAAAAGGTGAAGAGAGAAGAATGTACACATACCAAAGAGCATGAGAGGAACAAAGAAAGAATAGATAGAAAGAGACAACAAGTCAAGCCAAGTATGAACAAAACAGAAGAATAGTGAAGCAGAGAAGAATTGTAGAATAGAGAAGAAGTGGTAAGAATTGATATATCTGTATTGTTGGTTATTCAATAATTTATTTATAATTAGGGAGGTAGGGAGGTGCTAGGGAGGAATGTAGTCCTCTGTTATTCAATTTGGTGCTTGAATATTGGAATTTGTAGCTTTCATCTAGTTGTGGGTAGAAAAAAGGATGGCAGGGTGGTGCTAGGGAAAACACAAATTTTTCTGTATGCAAGTTGGTGCCTGTATAAGTGGAAGTAGGTGCTTCCATCCAGTTGGTTCTAGAACACTCAGGGAGTTGGTGCTTCCTTCTAGTGGGTGCTAGAGAAACCAGAGAGTTGGTGCTCTCCACAAGTTGCAGCTTGTAAAACAGAGGCGGTAGCCTCATTTTGAGTTGGTGCTCAAAGATAGATGATGTACAGAACATAAAAGACTACCTATGTTAAGCCCTAATATTGGCCCATTACCCCTTAATTGGGGCACATTAGATTAGTAATGTTATTTTATTTATTTTGTCTTTAGGCCATTAGTTATAATTATACCTCCTAGTCTCCTATATATACCAAGGAGACATTTTCATTTTGAATCATCTTGTACTTGAACATTTTAAGTGGGGTAAAAGGATGTTTCCCCCTCGAAGAGGCTTATTATCTGAAATTATCTCTTTTTCAAGGCATTGAGTACTTTTCCTGAGGTTTTTCTATGTTATATTGATGTTTGGTTCTTAACATATGGAATCAGAGCTCAAGGTCTTGGGGTTTCGCTGCTACATCTGAGACACCGTGGTATTTTTGCTATAACTTTTTTTCTACAATGTTTTAGAAGACACGGCTTGGAGGGTATTTCGCAGATAGATCAAGGTACGTTGAGTTCAAAATTTAGCTCATGAGGCCTTATACTTTCTGATATATATCCTATACAAGATAGGGTTATGGAATCATCCTAAAATGAGTCTTTGCAGAATTTTCGATATAAAAAAAATTATGTAATGTTTCAGACCTTGAACTCTGGAGGAAATTTACAGAAATTAGTGATTTATCTGTGATAAAACGTTTAGCTTCTGGGTCATCTTAAATTTGTAGATACACCCTGTGTAAGATAGGGTATCTGACTAGTCCTATTGGCTAGTCTCAAGAAGGTGTTCCAGGTAATACAATCAGAACTTCTTCCTAGAGTATCCAAATTGGGTGGGACTGGTTGCATTGGATCATGGACAGTCTTTAGTATTTTGGGTACGAGTTTCAGAATTTATATCAATTATTTTGTGCGGGGCACACTATACAAGTGAGATATCCTGGAAAGGCCAAAAATCAGCAAGTTGTGGGGAAGTTATCGTAAATTCCACTTGGCACATCCAATTTTGATCAGACCTGTGTAATTGAAGAGAAGACATATCAAATAAATACATAAGATAAAGTTTCATACCCGAAAGGTCCAAAAATTGGGAGATACAACAGAAGAAATATTGTCTAGCAGAACCACCTCAAAATCAAGGTTCAAAAGTGATACTTGGCCAACATGCCACCCAAAAAGGGAACTTCTACACCAATTAAGCCTCCAAAAAATCCTACTTGGACTCTTGATGAAGGTGAAGAAATGCGTAGGGACATAAATGAACTACAAGCTAAGATGGATTCAATGGAATCCAAGTTGGATACTAAGATGGATTCAATGGAAGCTAAGTTGGATACTA
>ML779640.1:1266814-1278218 GCA_009831015.1 Picea engelmannii | reverse complement strand
ATACCTCCTAGTCTCCTATATATACCAAGGAGACATTTTCATTTTGAATCATCTTGTACTTGAACATTTTAAGTGGGGTAAAAGGAGGTTGCCCCCTCGAAGAGGCTTATTATCTGAAATTATCTCTTTTTCAAGGCGTTGAGCACTTTTCCTGAGGTTTTTCTATGCTATATTGATGTTTGGTTCTTAACAACCTATCATTCGAAGAAGAAGAGGTTTTCTCCCTTTATGGGTTTCCTCGTGAATATTTGTCTTTGTGTATATCATATGTTTGATTGATGTTTATTATTTCGGTTGTTCATATCTTGTATAATCTTGATGGCCACTTGGAGAAGATTGAAAAAATGTTTTAATAGACATAATATTGTTTAATCACAGTAACAATTGATTCACCCCCCCTCTCAGTTGTCTTAGTAATTTCAACAATTGGTATCAAAGCCGGTTCATTTTATTTAAAGGTAGATCTGTAAGCTTAAACATGACAAGTCATGAAGGGACTTCAACCAATAAGCCTCCTCTGTTTGATGGAACAATTTTTTTCTTCTGGAAAGTTAGAATGAAAACATACATAATGGCCTTAGGTGATGATGTTTGGGATGTAGTAGAAACTGGATATATAAATCCTGTTGTGCTATCTTCTAAATATGATAAGTTAAAATTTATCTCCAATGCAAAGGCAATGAATTCTATCTTGAATGGACTTGTTGAAGCTGAGTTTGTAAAGGTGATGCATCTTGAATATGCCAAAGCAATGTGGGATAAACTTATTAGCAGTTATGAAGGAAATGAGAAAGTAAAAGATGCCAAACTTCAAACATATAGATTGAAATTTGAACAACTAAATATGAATGAGGATGAAACAATTAATAAGTATTTTTTAAGAGTTGAAGAGCTTGTGAATTCCATGAAGGGTCTTGGTGAGAAGATTGAAGATGCATTTTTAGTGCAGAAGATTTTAAGATCTCTGCTTGATAGATTTAATCCAAAAGTTTCTGCAATAGAAGAATTAAATGATCTTAAATTTTTTTCTATTAATCAAATACTAGGAACTCTTGCTGCATATGAAATGAGAATTAGCAAAGATAAATCCATCACTAGAGAAGCATATTTTAAAGCAGACAAGAATACTGAGTTAGAATTAGATGAAATTGAGGCAAAATTTGTGAGAAGGTTAAAGAAAGGATCAGGAAAATATCAAGGTAAGCTGCCCTTCAAATATTTTAACTGTGGTAAGATAGGTCATTTTGCATCTAAGTGTCCTCCCAAGAAAAAGGATCAGAACTCTGATGATGAAAAGAAATACAAATTTAAGAAATATAGTAAAAATAAAAGTTTGTGTGCAAACAATGACGACTCCTCAGAAGACATAGATAGTGATTCATCCTATGAAGGCAAAGTGAATGATTTTATTCTTATGGATATTGGAGACCTTGATGATGAACACACAAGAGGTGACATGGATGATGAAGATGCTGTGGTGGATATGGAAGGTGAATTAATCAGTGCTTTGGAAGAAATTGACAGACTCAGATTTAAGAAGAGAAAACAAAAACAATTGTTGATGCAGTTTAAAATGAATGGTAAAAAACCTAATTAAGACTTTGCCTTGTTAAAAGTGGAGTTAGAAGAGGAAAAGAAAATAGAGGAAATTCTGAAACAATAGTTATCAGAGAAGAAAGCGAGATGTGAAGCCTTGGAAGAAGAGATAGTAAAAACCAGAAAAGAGATGGAGAAGTTTAAGGCATTGTATCACCAAAATATGTCAAGTATTAAAGCCTCAGAAGGATTAACCTCCATTCTAAATCAGCAAAGGAATCCAAAGTTGAAAGATATCTTGGGTTATGAAGAAGGATCAAGTAGTGATCATCCAAGTAACACAAAATCCATCAAGTTTGTCAAATATACAATCATTGACAACAACCACTCTGCAGAAACAAATAAAGATAATCAACCGCCAATAAGGAATGAAAGAAAAATTAACAGAACCGAATCTGTAGATCAAAGAAATAACACAAACACATCTTCTGGTCAAAGAAATCATCAACATGGAAGAAATCGACTCACTCAAAGAAGACAACCATTTTCCAGGTACAAAGGATTTTTCTATGGATATTTTTTTTTTTGTTCTAACTTTGGTCACAAAGCTATAAATTGTTCTTTAAGATTTAGATATGAGAAATCAAGATACTCAAGGAATAATTATCTGCCACAACAAATATTGAGACAATCACAACTACAAATCATGTGATGGATGGGAAAAAGAAGCAGGTTAATCATAACAACAGTTAAGAGCATAACAATCGTTATGATCTGTTATTCAGTGAACCAGAATGTTACACCTACCATAATTATGGACATAAAGCTACAGATTGTGGCTTAAGGAACTATAATCTATATTTCAATCCTGCTGCTAAAAATTTCAAGGTTTGGAAGAAGAAAGAAGATGATAAGTGTGGATTAGTGTTACCATCCCAAAGACAAAATATTCCCTGGTATATTGACAGTGGATGTTCCAAACATATGACTGGAGACAAAAGTAAGTTTCTAACTCTAAGTGAAAGCAAATTAGGGAATGTAACTTTTGGAAACGATGCACCAGGAAAAATAAAAGGTAAAGGAATGGTACGTTTGAGTAATGGAAAATGGAAAGTTCAAGATGTGTTGTTTGTAGATGGTCTGAAACATAATCTGCTTAGTGTCAGTCAAGTCTGTGACTGAGGATGTGAAGTTTTTTTTACTTCTAAAGATTGTAGAATAAAATATGTGAATTCAGGACAACTGATAGAAAAAGGGATAAGAACATAAAACAATGTCTATGTTTTAAAAGAAGAAAAAGAAGAATGTCACTTAAGCAAGTATGATGAAAGTTGGCTATGGAATAGGAGACTTGGACATCTAAATTTTGATCATATAATCAAACTTAGAAATAGTGGGGCAGTAAAAGATCTTCCAAATATATCAAAGCCATATGATTCTGTTTGTAAACCTTTCCAAATAAGAAATCTTACTCGAACATAGTTTAAATCTAAGAACTTTCCTTCTACAGAAAAACCTCTTCAGTTAGTACATATGGATTTATGTGGACTATCAAGGAAGGAAGGTATAGGAAAATCAAACTATTTCATGTTGATTATTGATAATTATTCTAGACTAACATGGGTTTCCTTTTTGAAGGAAAAGTTTGAAGAATTCGGAAAATTCAAAGTGTTTAAGGATCTGACTATGAATCAAATAGGAAAAAGATTGAAGGCGGTAAGGTCTGATAGAGGAGGAGAGTTTAGTTCATATAATTTCAAAGAGTTTTTTGATAAACATGAGATTAAAAGAGAGTATACTATTCCAAGGACTCCACAGCAAAATGGAGTAGTTGAGAGGCAGAATAGATCAGTTCAGCAGATGGCAAGATCAATGATGAATGGAAGGAATATTGTTCAGACATATTGGGTGGAAGCAATTCATACAATTGTACATATTCTTAACAAAGCTCATCTTAAGCCACATAGTGATAAGACTCCTTATGAACTATGGTTTGGAAGACCTGCTTCAATCAAACATTTTAAACTCTTTGGGAGTAAGTGTTATATCAAGAATAATAATGAAAATATCAGTAAATATGATGGCATGAATGATAAAGGTATATTCTTAGGGTATGCTACAAACAGTAAAGGATACATATGCTATAATAAGAGGCTGCATAAACTGGTTGATTGTATTGACATAAAATTTGATGAAGAAATAGCAGTATGAGATGTAAGCAGTGTTGAATCAACCACATAAGATATAGTTGAAGTTGAAGATGAACAGGTCCAAGAATCAGAAAGAGAAGACTCTGATTCAGAGGAAGATACAAATACGCAGGCATAATCAAATAAGAAGACAGAAATAAAACCACCTCTCAGAATTGTTAGAAAGAATCATGTTGAAAATCAGATAATTGGAGATATGAATAAAAGAGTTCAGACAAGAAGGAAATTGATTAAACACTCAGAACAATCTCAAATTTCTTTCCTATCTATGATTGCACCTAAAAATTTTGATGAAGCAAGAAAGCATGACGATTAGATTAGAGTTATGAATGAAGAGCTTGATCAGATTGAGAAGAACACCACTTGGGAGCTTGTTCCTAGACCTAAAGATAAGAATGTAATAAGCTCAAAATGGGTATTCAAGAATAAAATGAATGAAAAAGGACAAATTGTTAGGAATAAAGCCAGATTGGTTTGTAAAGGGTATGCACAAGTTGAAGGATAGGGTTTTGATGAAACCTTTGCATCAGTGGCAATATGGGAAGCCATCGGGATGTTTCTTGCATATTCATATCATAAGAACTTTAAAGTATATCAGATGGATGTTAAGTCAACATTTCTCAATGTAGATCTAGAAGAAGAAGTATATATGGAGCAACCTGAAGGATTTTCACTAACAGATAATTCTGACTATGTCTGCAAGCTGAAGAAGGCTTTATATGGACTAAAACAAGCACCACGATCTTGGTATTATAGATTGGATAATTTTTTACAAAACAAAGGGTTCAAGAAAGTTACTATTGACAACAATCTATATATTAAGTCTGAAGGTGATGATCTATTAGTTGTTTTGGTTTATGTAGATGGAATTATTTTTGGCTATACTAATGACTCTTTTGTTCAGTGGTTTTCTAATTCTATGCAAACAGAGTTTGAGATGTCAATGATAGTAGAACTGTCATATTTTATTGGTTTACAAGTAAATCAGAGTTCTGCAGGAATATTTATCTCTCAAGAAAAATATTTGAAAGAGATGTTGAAAAAGTTCCAGATTGAAGATTCCTCTCCTATTAGTACACCTATGGTGGTTGGTTGCAAGCTCAGTAAAGATGACATTTCACCTGATGTTGATCAAAGAACATATCGATCAATGATAGGCAGTCTTTTGTACATCACAACATCTCGTCCTGATATAATGCAAGTTTTTGGAATGGTAGGTCATTATCAGTCCGTCCTAAACAAATTCATTTAGCAGCTATCAAGAGGATATTCAAATATTTGAAGGGAACAATGACTTATGTTCTTTGGTATCCTAGAAATCAGAATTTTCAGTTAACTGCTTATTCAGATGTTGATTGGGAAAATTGTGTGGATGAGAGAAATAACACCAGTGGAGGTGCATTCTTCCTAGGTGACTCATTAGTAGCATGGCTTAGCAAGAAGTAGGGATCTATTTCATTATCAACAGAGTCAGAGTACATTGTTGTTGCTACTTGTTGCACTCATATTTTATGGATGATACAAACTCTTGCAAATTTGAAGGTAACTTATACTAATCCCATCCCACTTCACTGTGATAACACCAGTGCCATTAGTGTCAACAAGAATCCTGTACTTCATTCAAAGACTAAGAATATACCAATAGAATACCATTTTCTCATAGAACAAGTTACAAACAGAGTTGTTCAGTTGAATTATATTCCTTCCCTGTAATAGATATTTGATATCTTGACTAAACCATTAGAAGTGACACCATTTCAATATATTTGTCAGAAGTTGGGGGTATCTTCTTTCGTCTAATTTGTTCACCTTGTCAGGGGGAGTACTTATTGAATATCTGTTGTACTTTTGGTAAGTATTGTAACATCTCAGTGGGAGCATATTTTATTTGACATTGATGTCAAAGGGGGAGAAAAGTTGTGGTTAGTTATCTGGATTCTATAGAAAATCAGTGCAGGTGCAACCTTTCAGGGTTGCCATCAATGCCAAAGGGGGATATTGTTGGCATATCTTTTAGGAAAATAATTTGTTTTTCATTGATGGCAAGAACAACAACGATGAAACTCAGAATATTGATGGCAAGAACAATATTGAGGAGAACAACAGTGAGGACACTCAAAAGAGCATTGAGGAGAACAACAGTGAGGACACTCAAAAGAGAACAGAGGAGGAGATTAAAACTCAGCTGTAGGATCGGAGCACGAAGGACTAGAAACCATTGGATCCAATATAACTGCGAAGAGGATAATGGCCAAGAGCCATCCTCCAACTCGTGATATGTGCAATCACGAAATGATCTGGGTCATTGGATCCAGAGGAAACGTTGTGAGAGATCAACATTTCGCTAACTGAAGAGTCAAAAGAAGGAGGTGCTCTAACCTTTGAAGTCGCGAAACGCGAAATTGCAATAAGATCTGGACCGTTAGATCACAGAGGGTTGTGGACCATTGATCTAGAGTATTTCAGATATTGGGAGTTAGAAGAGTCAGTTTTGGGTCATGTTCAAACATCTGAAACACAAAATCATGATAAGACCTAGACCGTTAGATCACAGAGGGATATGGATCGTTGATCTGATATGAAGTCTGAGTTCGTAAAGAGGAGATCTTGACCGTTGGATCGAGGACTAATTTGGGTCATCAGATCTAGGAGAAGAACATGTGCCATGAGAGGATATCTACATCAGCAAGGACAGTTGCAGACCACATCAGATAGAAACTCATGAAATCCCGAAATGCAGAAGGTAATCACGACCGTTGAGTCATGAGAAATCTCAGACCATTGATCTGAGGTGATTGAAGTCAGGAGTTTGGGAATCGGAAGAAGGGAGGTTCTCTAACTTTCAACATTGTGAGTCGCGAAGTCATGAAACGCTCGAATGTTTGGCCCGTGGTCATAGCCAAGGTCACATAGTCATTGGATTAAGGGAGGAGCTAGCAGATTGCTAGGCTCCACATCGGAGATGAAAAATCGTGAAATGCATTTTTTTTTTAATAGGGGTGTGGTCACAACCATTGGTCACATTAGCATAAGAGAAGGGAAGGAGCTAGTGTTCCTAGGTGCCATTTCAGAGTTTCACGAGTTGGGAAAATTGAGTTGACTCACAGTAAATCACCTGAAATGTGAAATCACAAAACGAGTTTTGTTTGGCGTATGGTCACAGTGAGTGGGCATGTGGGGAGAAACACGCCTAGTGATATTTCGAGCAGGTAAAGTTCACTAGGAACATATTTGAAAGGTCAATTACTTGTGGATTTAATCCAACGGTGTTGATTAATCGACATTTTGAGCGAAGGGTGACTGTTGCACTTCACAGAGTATTGATCAATTACAATTCAGTTAGTAGAACTGAATCATAGTTCTTGGGGTTTTTTTGGCGATTCAGTAGCTTGTGCGTTTCTTTGGAGATTTGAAGTGTAACTAAATGGAAGGATTGTATAAAAGAAATATGTCGTGACTGAGTTAGGTTGGTTTTTCTCACTGGAAAAATGAGTTTAACTGGGAGAAAGGAAAATGACAGTATGCATAGTGTGAGATGAAACTCGGAGATGAGAAACATAAGTTGAACATAACAAAAAATATGAAGAGAGCAGAATGTACACCTACGAAATAGCATGAGAAGAACAGAGAAATAATAGATAGAAAGAGACAACAAGTCAAGCCAAGAATGAACAGAACATAAGAATAGTGAAGCAGAGAAGAATTGCATAATAGAGAAGAAATGGTAAGAATTGATATATCTGTACTGTTGGTTATTCAATCATTTATTTATAATCAAGGGGGTGGGGAGGTTCTAGGGAGGACTGTAGTCCTCTATTATTCAATTTGGTGCTTGAATAATGCAAGTTGTGCCTGTATAAGTGGAATTAGGTGTTTCCATCCAGTTGGTGTTGAAACACTCAGGGAGTTGGTGATTCCTTCTAGTGGGTGCTAGAGAAACCATAGAGTTGGTGCTCTCAACAAGTTGCATCTTGTAAAATAGAGGTGGTAGCCTCATTTTGAGTTGGTGTTCAAAGATATATGAAGTACAGAACATAAAATACTTCTTATCATTCGAAGAAGAAGAGGTTTTCTCCCTTTATGGGTTTCCTCGTGAAAATATGTCTTTGTGTATATCATATGTGTGATTGCTTTTTATTATTTATGTTGTTCATATCCTGTATAATATTGATGGACACTTGGAGAATATTGAAAAAATGATTTAATAGACATAATATTGTTTAAGCACAGTAACAATTGATTCAACCCCCCTCTCAGTTGTCTTAGTAATTTCAACAGGAGTGAGCATGACCATGCACTGTTGTGGATAGAGGGTGCACCGGTCTATGGAAAGGACATCAACTCACATATTGAGTAGTTTATGGAAAAATACATGACATGCAACACATATCATTTGGATCCAAAAATTTCCAAAGTTCATAGACATTATCATACAAGAAGATGTAAAAAATGAAAAAAAATCACGTTGCATATATAACTTCCATGTGCCACCAATGAGAACAACAAGAATCATAGAGATAATTAGTTTAGAGGACTGTTACCCATGATTTTGGTCATCATTATGATGTATTGATGATGGTGTATTCAGGCTCTTCATTAGAACTTTTTCCTGAGAAAAGTTACCTTCATCTCTTTCCAGAAATCACATTTTTGAGGACTGTTCGCAGGTTGCTAGTATATTTGTCTGCGAGAATGCATAATTCTCGTAGGCTTCTTTAAGCCAGGATGCGAGAAGTTCCCACTGTGTTGTATGGATAGGGTGCGAACTCTTTCTAAAGAAGGGAAAAAGATGAATTCTAGAAGGGACTCTTCTAGAAGGATGAGATGACATTCGAATGGTTATCCTAGTACTGGATTCCCTGATATGTTGGGATCATTCTTATCCAAGTAACCAATTCATTCTCTCCTATATATTGAGTGAATTCTCATGGAAAAGGTTAAGCAAACAAGGTTAAGTAAGACATTGGAGAATTAGTGAAAGATTGTGTGAAGGACTGATGCTACAACAGCTAAGAACTCCAACAAGTTTATCAAAGGTGGTTGATCTTATTCATGCAAGTGAGAAAGTGTGTGCGTCGGAGCCAAGGGCCATTGAAAGGAAGTTTTCAACATCAAGGCTCAGGTTGTAATATTTACTTTCCATCAATATGATACAGCAATATGTCCCTTTCCCATAAAGTTAGTTCCACTTTATTGTATAACTCCTTGATCATATACATAGATTCACTGTTGAATAGATTGTGATGTCTTCACTCCTCTTGGTTTGTATTGTTTTGGTCTTGACTATACAAGAGAATTGGAGCGAAGCAAGAGAAACAAAGACCAAATGAAGCGTTAATAAGGTATGTTCCTTGTTCTTGCCTCTTATTTAATTCAATGGTTAGAAACTAGGGAAAGAGTATTATTTTGTCTTGCTTTGTTCTAGATCCAGGTGGATCTAGGGAGATCGGTTTGTGTCCGCACTTACGGATTTATCCAATAACAAAATTGGTGACTCCACTGGGGATCAATCCCATTTTCTTTGTGGCTTTTAGTCTTTTTCTGTGTCCACTTTCTCTGGTTTCACTTTTCTCTTGTCCTATCAGTCTCTGAGTCTTCAGGATATCCTGATAGACCTTCTGGGTCCATAAGCCTTTTTGAATTTTACTTCATTTTTCAAATTTTTTATTATGTTCATGGATTCTCGCACTGCACTCCATTGCAGCCTGTGAGAATAGGTAGATTTTGTACTCTGCTCATATCTTTCAGTGCGAGGTTCTCACACCCTGCTCAAGGGTCGCCTGCGAGAATAAGTGATTCTCGCACTGTGTTACATTGCTTGCCTGCGAACACGATTTTTCAAAATTTTGAATTTGAGTTTTGGTCTTTCTAACTGCCCAGATCAGATGGATTACTTCTTATGATTTTCTTGGACCATTGATTGATATATTTCTTGCTTTAGTTTGCATGCGTGAATAGTGTTAGGATTTCAAGGTTTTTCTTGTCCTTTGTGTCTTGACTTTCGTTTCTTAACTCTTCTTGGCAAAACCATTCTCTCTGACTTCAGATTCTGAATGTGTTTGATTAGTTGAGAACCAGCGATTGGTTGAAAGTTGAGTACTTGGTCTTTCTCTTTTTCTTATTGGTTTGAAAGATCATTTTCTTGTGTAATTGAGAAAATTACTTTGGTTTGCTCTTTATTTTTGCTTTCATTGGAAGAGTTGAT
Source organism: Picea engelmannii (assembly GCA_009831015.1). Taxonomy (NCBI): domain Eukaryota; kingdom Viridiplantae; phylum Streptophyta; class Pinopsida; order Pinales; family Pinaceae; genus Picea; species Picea engelmannii. The sequence continues at coordinate 1,268,267 of ML779640.1, read as the reverse complement.
TGGGTTTGTCATTGCTTGATTATTTACATTTTGGTTTTTTGTATTCTCATTGGCATAGTGAGGATCCTTTTTGGAAAGTGAACAAAAGGTTTTTCTTTCAAAATATTGTTTTTTTTTTTAGAAAACATTGAAAAATCAAATTATTGATGCTATCTCACTCGGAATTTGTCATTTGGTTGTGCAACTTGACTCACAGCTTGTAGTACTACAGCTAAGGAATATCTACTCTATTTGAAGTCCTACTTTGTTACGGGTGTATTTGCGAATTTGCCTCTTGGAACGGTATTTTGATCACATTGAATATCAGCATATTCCTAGATGTCTAAATACATTAACAGATGCATTGGCTAATTATGTATTGGACATACATTTGAATCATTTATAAATCAAACACATCAAAATTCACACAATATAAAGTAATCCAGTAGAATCCATCTGTATATATAACGATCAAAAGAGTTTTTACAAAAAGTTTGTCCGAAGACCAAAATATCAAAAATTGAGGCTTATAGCTTCTACAAAGTGACGTCATGGATGACGTTCACGGTAACACACGACTGCCCTAGAAACCCTACAGAGCAGTCGACTCATAGCTGCTGGTACCCCTACAGTGTGACACTGATCGCGTCGTGGAACCTCTTCCAGAGTCATATCTGGAATGTCTGTTGTCAGGCCCTCTAAATTCTGTTTCACCACCTGATAATCTTTGGCATACTGTGGTGGTGGTGCTGCTACCTCTCCTCGTCGCTGGATAGGAGAGGTGTCAGGAGGTCTATACGGTCCAACATCTATGTTATCAACAAACATTTTGTGTTAGTCTTCGGATAAATACATAAAACAAAAACATTTGAATATGATAAAAATTCACAAAAAATATTTAAAAAGAGAAAATGTGTGTACTTCTTACCAAGGTATCCCCACTGAGCGTCCTCAGGCAGTGCTAAATCCGGATCTCCTCGGAAATCCAACCTGGCATAAGTATAGTCATCGACCATCAACATCTGGTTTTGAAGCCAGTCAAAGAAAATATCGTTGTACTTGACGATTGGTCCTGCCACGTGTCGGGCCATGAGCTGACACCATCTCAGCATCCTTGGATCCCTAGGACCCGGTAAGTTCCACTCAACCTGTAGTCTAAATACGGGGACTCTCTCAAGGAAGAAGGAAACTAACAAAGATCCATACCCAATTTTTTTAATTTCACCTCACCTACATTTAGTCAATTGTTTTTTGATACTGCGAAGCACAACATCTTCCCAGTTGAATACTCGAGGCTCAGTACACTCGATGGCATACTGGAAGTATCTCTGTAATGCCATATGAGGAGCAGAACTCCCAGCCATCCGAGCTATAGTAAAAAGGATAGTGCGGAGGGTCAAGTCTTGTACCCCCCAGATAGCCACTTTTCCTTTTTTCCTCTCAGCCTCAGGTACACAGTATTGATTGCAGTACT
>ML779640.1:1239229-1256135 GCA_009831015.1 Picea engelmannii | reverse complement strand
CAAGTGCTATTTCTGTTGCTATTTCGTATATCATTTCTGTGTATTGTGAAGATTATGCTGGATATTTCACTGTTATTCTGTTATTTCTAGCATTTCGTTTCTGTTCTGCATATTTTATATATCTGGTATCTTGCATATTCCATTGACAACCAACTGAGAAACATAAAACATGTGCACACCAAATACTTTGGAAGCATTGACATGATGTTCTATGGCGATCTATACCAGGCGCAACCCATCCAAGATTCTTTGATATTTGAAAATCCTATGGTCAATATGAAAAAAATGGCGCATGACTTCTAGAAACACAATATAAAATTATTTGAATTTCAGACTACAATGTGGTAGACAGATGAAAACTTTATTGCAATTTTGAATAGAATGCGGAAAAACAACCAAACATCTAATGACTTAACATATATCAATTCAAGGTGCATGTGACGTGCACCAACATAACCAACCTTCCCTTACCTTTTCTACATGAATAGGAATGTTTAAATGCATAACATGTACATGTCATCGCTCATGTCTGGCAATGATATCATCATCAATTCAATTTACCTCGAAGAATACAACCATGGATATGTAGCACGTCATGAATATACAACCACTTTGTCTTTCCAACTTGTCCTAAAATTAGACATGATAGTTGAAATATATGCCTGCAACTATGATTCATAGGATGGCTTGGTAGATGGTGCAGATGGAATACTCAAAGCTTATACCAAAACATAAAAAGTTGATGTCCTCTGGATTAAGTTCCATGAGCTGCATATTGGCCACTGACAAGCAAACAAGTTGGCTTATCTATATAATTCAAACATTGCACATGATTGGACACCTATCTTATGAATATCAAAACTAGTATCGAGATCGGCAAAGACAGGTCGACTGAATATTCGAAAATAGTTTCCAATTTAACTTGCATGTGCATGTACAGTCCATGAATCACAAGGGCTAACACTTGATAGTGTTGCATTTGACCCTGTTTGAATTTGAATACATGGACTTGTATACACATCAGTGTCCCGTGTCAGAAGTATATACTCCTTGTATTTACTAAGCGCTCTAACAAAAGATAACTTCAAATTCAAACATAAAGTTGATATTGAGATGCAACACCTTAGGAATAGCGCAAAATGGAATCTACAATATGATTACCAATCCATACAAACAAAGTCATCTGTATCAATTCTGTCACTTAACACGCGTAGCCTACATGCACATATGGATGATATACTCAATGAATATGACACAATACAATCCGATATTTTGTGCTTGCAGGAAACATACATGACATTATGAATGCAAAACAACCAATTTCCAAATCACAATTTCATATCAAGTTACATTACACATGGGGTGTTGATATTAGGGAAAAAACATGTAACAATTTTGGGGCATATGCATTTCGAAGAAAACAATGTTGAGATGGTGCTCGCAAAAGTACTTTTCCATGGATCAAAAATTGCAATATTGAATCTCTATGTTGCTCTAGATATGCAACATTCTCCAACATACTAAATTTTCTTTTAAATGCATTAGAGCATTTGCATCTGAACGAAACCATTGTCATTGTAGGAGACATCAATATTGACATGCTACAAAATAATGCCAAAACAAAAGAATTGGAAAACTACATGTGCAGATACAGTCTCCGCTTTCTTTTGGATAAGATAAACCATGTACAAAACACACTTATTGACCATGTATGGTCGAATGTGCCAATTTCCCAATACAACCTCTTTATCTTAGACACATACTGGTCTGATCATGATATAATTAGTATTGTACTTGAATTATGAAATATACATCAAACATATTGCAAAATCATATTTCTATGTCTCAAAGCATATATGTCTAGCGTGTTGCACAAAACCAAGTTATCCAACTTCTTAGTTTATCCTGGTGTGTAATTTCTTTTGGACACAATTTATATATATATATATACACACAGACATGGATCAGGAAAACAAAAGCGTTACATACTTCTAACACTATCTGTTATTCTATTCCTTTGATTCTAATTTGTTTATTGTATGTACATATTCGTTGTTTTTTCCTTACACATCAACTTGCATTCATGTTCATTGTGTTTTGTACTTTCCTTCATTGAAACAAATAGGGAAACTGGACAAGGCAAATAATTCTTAACCAGAAATGTAGAAGAAGACATACAAAGGTGCATACTTCTACCTGTATTCCATATCCAATTGTTTTTCATTTACTTGGTCTATATTTATGATATTGGTTTGCAGCTCTTTTGTTTTTTTTTCCCTTAGATACTGCATATCTTCCTATATATTAACTTATCTTCATGTCAATTGTATTTTATGTGTCGATACCTTGAAATAAATAAAAATGTATTCCATCTTTTCTTTTATGTCTACGTAGCAACTTGCCTTCATGTCCATTGTATTCTCTGTATTGTTGCATTGAAAAAAGAATAGAGTAATTGAACAGAGGATGAAGCCTTATGTGGCACAACTGAGAAAGTTGGAGTACAATCTTCCAAAAGGTACGCCAACAATGGTGCCAAAGCAAATACAATGCATATACCTAATGCACATCCATATCAATTATGAACATTATAGACATGTTCATAACGACTATTTCACAAGTGACATCGGAATGAGCAGCGAATCATCACAAACATCAGCACAACGACAAGTCTGAAGGTAAGGATTCATAGATTATGCTCTCGCTATGTTTGGGAAACAAATATCCTCATTTATTTATTCTACTATGCCATGGTAAATATGTTTATGTCGTTTACACCACATGTTTTTTAGTTCACAAGAACTATCGACAAGTAGAAGTGAAACCTGATCATAGTACAAGGTCCATAGATTAAGAGGTATGGTTACAAAACTCTAATATGCATACTTTATCCAATTTGTACATATATTGAAGCTTGTGATATTTTAGAATATGCTTGCATATAAGAATGCCAAGTCATAGGGTCTGTTGAGCTCCATCTATATTTCATGGCTGAGAATGTTTTTCCCATAGTTGATGTGTTTCTATCACTTACCAAAGTAGGATCTACATACAGAAACTCACAGAGTGACACACATGTTTACAAGCGAGATCAGTGTTTTTCGTTCGCAAGTTCCTGAAGGCGAGCGAAGAGGATACACACTGCTCTTAGACACAGACTAAACTCTTAGACACTCTCAGACTCTCTTTCTCCGATGTCCCAAATGAGAGCTGAAGAGGTTTATTTATACATAAATTAACAGGTTGTCGGTAGACAAGAACTGGCAAATGCCTGTTAAAAAGTAAGATTCCTCCAAGTGGATGGGGCAGCTGTGGACTACAGTTGTTATCTCATCCCTTAAAGGCTCGACCATATGGGGACCCATACCAAATTTTACGGAATGACAGACCATAGGTAAAGATACGCAATCTTATACATAAGACAAACTGACGTCTCCTTCATACACAGTGGAGTTCTATAGGAATCCACGGAACTGATGGGACATCACTGTCGGCCCGTTAGACATGAAAAGGATCAATACATTAATATTACAAAATATGAACCGAGGGGTCCATCATGCTTCCATCCTATTAATAATATTATGCTCAGTAATAGAGTCGAATGAGTCATCACTGTCATAATCAAAATGACTGTTTGGTGGAGACCCATGTATGTCAGAAAATGGAGGTAGTCCACTAAAACGCTTATAAAAGGGTGATCCTTGCATAGTTGGTATGATTTCATCTTCTGGGACACACAAGTCACCATAATAATCACTGGTAACTTTATAAGTTTGAGGATGAGGAGGTTCAAATTTTTCATAATTAAGCTCACTTCCTTGGAATGATAAATTGAAAACAAACCATCCTTCATAGTGGGCTTCTTCTTCAACTTCAACTTTGAACTAGTTTTTAAATGCATCTTTACTGCTGCCAAACAAAAGAATATCTCTGGGACAGTAAGTCCAAAATAATAGGTACAACCAACCAGACCACCATAGACGTGAATCTTTGAATGTTGAGCATTCAAAAAGTATCCAGCATGAACTATCGAACTTTGTCTCCAACATTATTTTGCAATAATCTTCATAGGAGATGCATGGAGTATAGAGAATTATGTAAACATGTCCTTGCATTGGTCCTCCTGTGATGACGCCTCTTGCCATATTATGGCTGACTCTGAAGTAACTATAATATGAAGTAAAGTTTTTATATGACTGTATCCACTTGCTGAGGATGTTAATACAAACATGACTGGACTTTATACAACATGTTAAACACTCGAAACAATAAAAATATTTACAGTTATTACAGACAAGGATCCATTTGAATCCTGGTGGTGGAGCATCTCTTATGCTTAGGGAGGATGAAGCCATTTGATTGTCTGATCTTTTGGAAGGGCATCTTCTCTTGTTAATATATCAACAATGCAATTGTCTTTACCAGGCTTATAATGTATTTCAAAATCAAATCCATCAAGCCAACGACTCCATCTCAAAATTCTGTTGTTTCCCTGTTCCAGCAGACGTTGATTAGATAACATTCTTTTCATATGTTTCAGATCTGTTCTAACAATAAAATGTACAGGTTTTAAAAACAAACTGATTTTTTTAATTCCATTTTTAACTGCAAGAATTTCTTTATGAGAGGAAGGATATCTGGATTATGTATCTGAAAATCATCTAGAAGTGTATATGCACACTTCTTCTAACTTGGGACCATTATTTTGCATTAGTATTGTTTCCCAAGTGTCATTGGAAGCATCAGTGTCGAGTATGAGTTGCAAAGCCATATCTGGAAGGTGTAGCTTTGGCAAATTCTATATCTTATGTTTAATAATTTGAACGACAATTGTCATCTTAGAATTCCATGGCATAACTTTGCTGAGACGTTTCTGTAATATCCTGACATCCTTAGCTTGGTTTTCATAGAATTGTTGAATATAATTCAGGAAACCTAAAAACCTTTGTAGCTATTTCTGATCTAGAATCTCATCAGGGAATTCTAATAATTTTTTCAAAACATGATGTTGTAATTCAACTTCTCCTTTTGATAAGATCAATCCAAGATATTCAATCTTTGTTTGTGCCCAACAAATTTTTGACTTACTGAGCACTAAACCATGTTTAAACAATAGATCATAAACAATCTTTAGATGTTGTACATGTGCTCTGCTATCTACAGAACAAACAAGAAGATCATCAATATATACAATAAAAAAAGATAAATGTTTGAAGATATCATCTATTCTTTTTTGGAATTCAGATGGAGCATTCTTTAAACCAAACGACATTACTCTCCACTGGTAATGGCCATTAGGGACAACAAAAGTTGTCTTATATCTGTCTTTTGGTATGATTCCTATTTTCCAGAAACCACTTTTCAAATCGAACTTGTTGAAGACGTTACACTTGCCAATCTTGGAAAACAACAATTCTTTTGATGGCAGAGGGAACCTTATGGGAAGCAAAGCTTCATTTAAAGCTCTGTAATTAATTACCATACTTGGTTTACCTCTCTTTTTTTCGCTATGCTTATTAACATAGAAAGCAGGACAAGCCTAGGGGCTTCTACTGGTTTCTATAAGTTTCCTTTCCAAGAGTTCTAGTATTTCTTTCTGACAAGACTCACATTTTGTAGGAGACATGTGATTTGCAGATGCTCTTTGAGGTTTCAGAGTGTAATCTTCTTTATAGGGCAAACTAACAAAATACTGCTCTCTAATCCAAAATGCATTAGGATGTTCTAAAGTACAATTCTATTCGATTTTATCCTTAATATCCCTGATCATATCCATCCCATGTTTTTTAGTATGACCAATAATTTTTTGGATTCGGACTAGGCTATCAGTAGATTTTTCTATATGCTGGAGAGTTTGTTTCACTTCTATCCTTGTAACATAAGAAGATTTACTGGGTATTTTTATGGATTTACCCAAAATTGTAATCTGTACAAAGTCACTTCCTATAACAAAATGCAAACACTTATTTACAAAATCATGTCCTAGTAAGATATCTTCTCTAGTATCATAACAATAGAGTGTTACTGCTACTTTGGCTTCCTGAATCAATATTGGAAAGTATGGGGCAATATATTTGATTTTTATTTCAGACTTATTGACTACTCCGAAAGATATGTTAATGGGTTGCCAATAGTAGGAAGGTATGGCTCCATGCTTTGCACAAGAGTTCATGGCTCCTGTGTCCAATTGTGCATCAAGGGTATATTGCAGATATCCTTGGACTTTGAGATTTACAGAAATGACCAATCTATCATCTAATCTATTCATTTGTTTGGATTCATATGGTTCAATTTATGTATCGTGATTGAACATTTCTTTTTCTAACTTTTCATCTCTTTTGTTCTTAAGAAAGTTCAATTCTTCTTTTTGTAGTTTTAATCTCTTCCATAAATCTGCTAATATAGCTTCTTTTTCTCTCACAGATTCTTCTAGATGAAAGATAGTATTATCTAAAGAATCTTCATCAGCTAGATGTACTTCTTTCATGGGTTCTGTAAATTTAACTGTACTTTTTTCTCTGCTAATTTTAGTCTGTGGTGGAATAAACTCAGAATCTTTAGGAGTATAGTTATGAATATTCACCACGCTTGGCTGCTAGAGCTTAAGGATTTAGGTAGAGAGGAGAGAGAGCTGAGCAGTATATCGTCGGGAGAGCTGAAATTGTCTGGGTGTGAGGGTGGACAATTTGTCGAGAAGGATAGACCTTTGTTGGATAAGGGATGGGAGGTCGGAGGTAGGAGACATCATCTTGATATCAAGGAAATTTAAATTTTCTGTTATCTATGACGTATCTGAATCAGAATCAAAATCATCTACGCATTCATCTTGGTCAGGTTCAGGGGGTGGAGACTCATCATTATCAGTAAGGGAAAGATATTCACCATCTGAACGTGCATCAACTAATTCCCATTCTAAAGGATCATAACCAGTTTGGAATAGATCCATAATTTTTGTTTGGAATTTAGTCTTTGTCCACAGAGGACACTAAGAATCCCAGTGGCCAGGCTTTTTGCAAATAAAGCAGGAAGATTGCTTAGCTTTGTAATTCTGGAGCCTGCGCTTAAAATAGGCTTTTCTCTTTGGAGGATTGTCTCTGGAGAACCGTTTAGGAAATTTATTTGTAAATCTACGTGGTTTTGGTTTTCATTTGAAACAACCACAATCCTTTTTACATGAGTCATTTTTGGATTTCTTAGATTTACAACCAAAATGATAGGTTTCAGCAAATATATCACAGATATTTGGGTCAAACCCTAATTGCTTCTTCACAGACTTGTTTCATTTTCTGTGAAGACACTCTTTTTGGAGGGTTGTAACCACATGTTCGTGTAACCCTACTAGAGATCATTGTTCTAGACCAATATCTAGATCTTCAATACGTTCTCTAACAAGGTCAGGTATTTGTCCAGGCATTGCCGACAAATATTTTTGGAGGTAGGAAACATTATCTGGGTCGGTGAGAGACACTTGAAATCTGGGGAGGGTAGATGACCAAACAGGGCCATTATGTAAGGGAGCTTGAAATCCATAGATTAGAGCATCTGAGAAATGATTATGCCTAGAGTCTATTATACAATTAAGAACAGAGGTATTAAGGCCAGGTCGAACTAACGGATTAATTCCGAACTGTATTAAACTGAGATGGACATATTTATAGCCATGTTCAAGACCCCAATCTATATCAGATTGTTGTATTAAAGGAATTTGATAGACAKATTTCCCAAGGGACAAAGGCACATTATGAGAACAATAACGGATGAGTGTGGAGGCACGGAATTTAAACATAGGTAAATCATATATTTTAGATGGCTCTATTTCTGGCATACACCAGTTAACATTGGGCTCATATTCTTGAGCTACTAGTCTAGTATTATAAAGAGACGTAGATGAAGAAGACTGACTTAAGAAATGTTTATACCATTTACTAGGCTTATACTTTACATCTGTTGAAAGATCATAAGAAGATTTGTTGTTCTGCAAAGCCATCATCTACTACTGCAACTTCTGACAATATACTTAAGATTACAGGCAAGTAAATATAGTAAGTGGTAAGATCGAACTTACTATGGGAAAAGGACTATACAACACTCCACGCCTTTCTTCGGCTTTAATCACTGTCTTATTGTCCTACAACAACTGCTAGAGACCACAGTTAAACGATCACTTCGCTCACCATGTAGCATTTACACATCTCGTAATCATATATTCCAAACACAAGGCTCATATCAGATAAAACTCACTTCAAGCAAATCTTCTTATATTCATGAGCAGACTTTTACAAACTTGGCTCTAATACCAATTTACCAGAGTAGGATCTACATACAAAAACTCACAGAGTGACACACATGTTTACAAGTGAGATACTTGATAATTATCAGACTAAGTGTTGTTGTGTGAGGCATAAAGTTATTTTCTCCCTTTCTTTTTCCTCTTCTATACTTACCCATTTTTCCATTTTCTTCTTCCCCTCTATTATCCGTTTTTGGTTCTATACTTAGTCGCATTTCTATGCTCACAGGTTCCCAGGGTGGTGGACTGTGAAATTCTATATCCATTTATATCTGCACATCACGAGTTCGACCGACCAACATTTGTTTCCATACTTAGCCAATTTTATGGTCGTGGGTTCCCAGGTAGGTGTTATCAAACTCTCATGCCCCGTGTTCGGGGTATACATCTTGCACCCAAAACTTTGGTGATCTACAATTTGACCCCAGAATCCTCGAACTCGCAAGCCTCACTCTACCTATGATGAATCCATCTGACCACCCCTCCTTTCCATACTTAGTCGATTCTTCAAATTTTCGTGTGTTCACGAACACCCAGGTTCATAAAAGTTTCAAAGCATTTTTCGCTCCCCTCCATCCCCGCCGCCCTTTCCCAATGCACATTAATTATGCATTTACTAGTGACATATCACCACACAGGTTTGAAAATATTGCCATTAATAAGGAAAGCTCGATGACATCTCCCATTAAAATGCATTAATGGGAGAATATTATGGGATCTGATGAATGTTTTTGTGTCGATCTTGAATTGGAAAAAAAATGTTGGTTGTTTTAGTTTCTTTAAGGCATCATCATAGTAAGAATGAAATATTGTGCTAGCCCACTGTCATCTACAAATGTGTTGATGTGATGTCCCTCTTTAATATTATGCATATATTACAGCTTGCCATATTTGAGAATATTCTTGCATATGAAAATGTTAACTCATATATACAACATCTATTTAAACTTGAACCAAGGTCTGTTGAGCTCCAGCTATATTTCATCGCTGGGAATGTTTTTCCCATAATTGATGTGTTTCTATCGCTTGATAATTATCAGACTAAGTGTTGTTGTGTGAGGCATAAATTTCTTTGCTCCCTTTATTTTTCCTTGTCTATAATTACCCATTTTTCCCTTTTCTTCTTCCCCTCTATTATTTGTTTTTGGTTCTATACTTGGTTACATTTCTATGCTCGCGGGTTCCTGGGGTGGCGGACTGAGAAATTCTATATCCATCTATATCTTCGCATCACAATTCTGACTACATTTTGTTTCCATACTTAGCTAATTTTATGGTCGTGGGTTCCCAGGTAGGTGCTATCGAACTCTCATGCCCCATGTTTAGGGTATACATCTTGTACCCAAAACTTCAGTGATCTACAATTCGACCCTGGACTCCTCCAACTCGCAAGCCTCACTCCACCTACGATGACTTCGTCTGACCACCCTACCTTTATGTTGGCCCTTGGTCATGGAAGAAAGTGAAGGTTAAGGAAGAAGCACGAAGTGTGAACTGCGTGGAAGACAAGTTGACTGAGATTAGGTCGAAGTGGCCAAAAGAGAAGAAAAGACGAAGCGAAGTAAGAGAAAGAAATTCATTGGACAGGGAGATCGAGGAAGAAATATCAGCAAGGAAGATGGATCATGGAAAACTCAGCAAGAGGAAAAATCCACCAATGGATTCTTTGGAGAACCTCACGGGAAAGAAGGACAGACAGGCTGACGAAGCCCTGAAAACGTGGGTCAAGTTGACCTAGGGTTTTAGACACCTAGGGTTTTGGTATTTACGGTTTTGACACCTAGTTTTCAGCCTAAGGTTGTCTGAGAGTCATTGTAATGTATAAATAAAGGTCAAGAGGACCTGTGATGGGTTCGATTATGTTATGATGGGTTATTTTTGTTATTGTTGAGAGAGAAATATTATGTTGTGAGAGTAGTTTGTGTTGTAATATCTTCAGCTGGGTGCAAAGATCAACCCTACAACTGGGTGCACAAGGAGGGGAGAGAAAGAGAGAGAGCATGAGAGATATCTGCAAGCTAAGAGCGTAGATAGAACTATATGTTTTCCTATAATATCAAGAAACTCAGTTTTGTGGATGTAGCCCTAGGGAGAGGGTGAACCACGTATATCTTGTTGTTTTGTGTGATTGATGTTGTGTTCTTCTGCTTCTTGTTATATTGTTATTGCATCATTATGTTAGATCTGATATATAGTTCATGTAGTAGGCTTAAGGATGATAAATAATAACAAGGTTGCAGTGTGTTGTTTCCTTGAATCCACCTTGCATTTCCCTTGGTTGTAGACACCTGTGCCATGCAACCCCCTATTGCTACTTCGGGTGAGATTGCATCTACTTCGCAGGTGTTGGCGAAAGGGCCAATAGTTAGGGCTTGTTGGTGCGATGTTATATTTGAACCCTGGGTCTGCCCCTATGCCAAAAAATGGTTCTGTTGTTGAGATCAGGATCTTCTTGAGGGAATGCCAAGGTATTTTCCATCGAAGACAGAGATTCAGAAGTGGATAGAAAAATAAGAAAAGGGCTTCGCAGAAGCCTAGAAAAAAAACCCTAATATTAGCACAGAGGATTGGTTGGCAAAGTATATCTTGAAGATACAGTAATCAGTTGCACCAAAGAGCTAATGTTCAAGAACTTGGACAGTGACAATGACATAGAGGTTGGACACACATGCAATGGGAGATAATTTAGAGAAGTTCCTCCAGTGAACTTGTTTTAGAAGAATCGTGAACCACCAACACATGAAGAAGGGTTCTACAGTGGAGAAGAAGAAGATTTATTGAACGAGGAACATTCAGAGTCCACTAGGGAAGAAGAAGAGAAGACTGAAGAACCTCGCCGATAAGAGTTAGAAACTTCAGGAACTGCGCAGACTGTTGAAGTAAGTACTATTACTCCTCGTGTTCTTTTAGCAGCATTAAGTAACTAGAGTAACCTAAGTTATCGGAGCACTGGTACAAGCGATTCAACGCATACTCAGTTAAGAACCCTAGGAAGATCTATGGCAGATGAGATGAGGTTACCCACCTTTAGGGGAGATGGATCTGAAGATCCTGATCAACATTGGTTCTTATGTGAAGCTGTATTGAGTATTAAGAATGTCACTGACGAAGTTGTTAAGAGAGCTTAGTTTAATACTACTCTGAGAGACCGCGCACTGAACTGGTACATGAAATTTGTCCAAGGAGTTATACAGCCTAAACCGCTAAATGACATTAAGACTATGGCTATTGACAAATTCAAGAAACCCAAGTCAGAGTCTCAGTGCATTACAAATATGAAATAAATCAAGCAGAGAGTAGTTGAACATGTTTGGGATTTTGATAAGAGGTTTAAGACCTTGAAAGGTCATTTGAGTTTTCAGATTCTAAAAAAACAAAATAAATAATGGTTCATTGTTTCCCTCTTACCACACATCAGATTCCCTCTGATGCAACAAAATATCGCTTCGCAAGCTAATGTCTTGGATATCGCCATGAAACTAGAATTATCCCTTATGGGAGAGTCTAGCTCAGGTATGAATCAAATTTTGAGTGAGCTAACTAGCTTATCACTGCAGGTCGAAGATATGAAGAAGGATAAGGGAAAAGATAAAAGAGAAGATATTTGGTGTATCAGATGCAAGTCAGAGGGAAATGACAAGGAGAATTATCCTCTATTTCATGAGTACTTGGTTGCAGGAGCTCTGAGCCCTTTGAAGCAGGTTACTCTACCTTGGTGCGAGGTATGTAGAAATCGACATCACCCTGGGGAATGTTATTACATGAAAAAATATGTCCAGACACCTACCAACCTTTACTACACATTCTATAAATCTGTGGGACATGATGAGAAAGATTGTAGGGCTTATGACCTCTTGTAAGAAAGATCAAGATACACATATAGAATTCAAGGCGAAGTACAACAAGAAGTAAATACTATGCAGTTTAATTCCCCAGGAAGAGGAAACTTCAAACCTCATGGTGGATTCAGAGGAATAGGAAGACGAGGAGGTATGGGTTGAGTTCAAGGTTAGATCATTTGTTATAATTGCACACAGCCAGGACATTTTGCAAGGGATCGTCAGAACCCTTGTACCACTTGCAACTATTGCAATTCATTTGAACATGTTATTGAAGATTGTCCCATGCTATTAGCCAAACTTCAAGAGAGACGAGGAGGAAACCCACAAGTACAATTAATCTCAGCAGAACCTCACGGAGTGGATCTTAGAGTCATTTTTATCACTAGAGGAGGCGTTGCTACATAAGAAGATAGGATGACTCCAGCAAAGACCACAGACAAATCAGGGGTCATAAGAACTGCAGAGAAGAAACCAGAGTTTGATCCGAGGAAATAAAAGAAGATATTTGAAGAGGCAAGAAGAGAATTTGGAGGAGATTAGGTTTCTTCATCAAAGGCACAACCAGAAGTGAGAGAATGTGGGATGCCTCTAGCATTCGATCAGTCTGCATCACCGGGAGAAGGAAAAGAGGTAAGCAATATTGTTAGTTTCTTGTATACGTTCATTGATTTGATTAAGGATGAAAGAGCCATACAAGAACTACAACACTTGATCCGACAGTATGCACTAGGGAAGGTAGACCCTATACTGAATAGAGAAGTACATCAAGTATCCAAAAAGAGAAGGATGAATAAGGAACTACACCTTAATTCTTAGATTGGAGATTATGATATAGATTATGTGGTCCTCGACTTAGGATCATAAGTCAATGTTATGACGAAGTAGACCTCGACAATGATGGGAAAACCTAAGTTAATTTACTCCCCTATCAAGCTTAGGATTTCTAATCAGCGGGCAGTAAGCCCCTTTGGGACACTGGAGCATGTCCCTGTGGACATCAACGGGGTAAGAACATTTGTGGACTTCAAGGTGATTGAGATAGTTGATCATAGTTGTCCTTATCCTGTGTTGTTAGGCATTGATTGGGATTTCAACAATTCCATTATTTCTGAATTAAAGAAAATAATAATGACATTTGAAGGTGATGGACTTAGGGTCATTGTACCTCTGGATCCTGATGAAGGTCGAAGATACACAGAACCCATCAGAGAAGAAGACTGTGCATATGAGCTAGAGAATATATATAAATTGACAACGAGACAACATGATTACATTAACCCTACAAAATATGGGAATTTAAGCTGGAGAAGTGATAGTGCATGCTCATCGGACATAGAAAAAGCACTGGAGAATTGGCAGAATAAAATGTATGAAGTCTCTGTGCCGAGGTGTGCTATATTGACCAGGGAAGTTCACTATATTAGAACATAAGTAAGCAATCTACCCACATTTGATGGTTTAAATCATTTAGAAACATTCTTATTGGATTTTGAAGAAATTGTACCAGTGCAACAGAGATTTTTGGCACTGATGAGGATTTGAAATAAACTCCAGCAAGATGGTGGGGGACACATAAAAATAACATCGTGGACTGGATGTAATGTCCCATTTTGATGGCAGTGCACTTTTCAGAACAAGTAGAAGGATGTGAAGTTCGATACATAGGTCAAATTTTTCTGAAGGACCATGTGCGAGGTTGTGAGGAGGCCTGGAGTAGCATTCCTCAAGAACAGTGGGTGCATACATTCATCAACACTCTGGACACAATGCTTATCAATTGGTATCTTCAAGCAGAACTGTGCCTCACCACTTCAGATCGGTATGGTATGACTCAAAACTTTGTAGCTACATTTTCATTTGAAATCTAGTACCCTTTAGTAGATCAAGCTCTACAAGTTGTAAGACAAAAAGTTTTTGAGGAGGCACCTAACCTCCCGATTGAGAAAGAAGAGGATGAATGGACTAAACCTCTTGATAAATTGCAAGGATTTTACAATATCAATGCCGATGAATATGATGATCCTAGGAATGTGAACATCGCAGAAACAGAAGGACAGAGAGATGTATAAGGACCGGGGGTCGAACTACCTTTCATTGGACAGTCGATCAAAATCAAGAAAATTAATATTGGAATAGAGAAAACACCTAATCTTTCTAATGTTGGATATTATTGGGATGATGCGACCATTGATAATATCACAAAACTATTGCATGAATATCAGGACTTGTTCTTAACCAAGTTCATTGATATGAAGGGCATAAAAGGGCCCATGGGAGAGATGAAGATCCCCTTGAAGCCAAATACCAGGCCAATTAAGCAGAAACCCTACAGATTGAATTCCAAATATAAGAAGAAAGTGGATATTGACTAGAAAAGATCTTGGAAGCAGGAATCATAGAACCTATGGAAGAGTCAGAATGGATTAGCCATATGGTGGTATAAGATAAGAAGATAGGAGAGATCATTATCTGTATATATATCAGGAAGTTGAATGATGCCTCTTTGCATGACCCATTCCCTACACCATTTACAGATGAAGTGTTAGATAATGTAGGAGGTCAGCAATTTTACTCCTTCACAGATGGATTTTCAGGGTATCACCAGATTGGGATTGCCAAGGAAGGTACCCAAAAGACCACATTTGCAACATAATGGGGATCCTACCAGTACACAATGATGCCTTTTGGATTGAAGAATGCATCGACCATATTTTCTAGGGTGGTGGTCGAAGCATTCAAGAAGTTTTTACATAAAGTTTTGGAAGCATATTTTGATGATTGGACTGTTTTTAGCTTATTACAAAACCATATTGAATGTTTAAGACTAATGTTGGATAAGTGTAGGCAATGTTAGATTTCCCTGAACCTGAAGAAGTGCATCTTCTTTTTACCCGTTGGAGTGTTGCTAGGGCATATTGTGTGTAAGCAGGGGTTGCTGGTAGATCCATCCAAGATTGCCATTATCGTTGATCTATCCCCCCCCTATCTCAGTCAGACAATTGCGCACTGTGTTGGGACATACTGGATACTACAAAAAGTTCATTAAGGGATATGCACATATTAAAACACCTATGGAGAAGTTATTAAATAAATATTGTTAGTTTTAATGGACAGAAGAATGTCAGCAGAGCTTCGACACACTAAAACATAAAATGGTTACTGCGCCTATTTTGGTTTTCCCAGATTGGAGCAAGGAATTTCACGTGCATGTCGATGCTTCATATATTTCACTAGGAGCAGTGTTAGCACAACCAGGAGCAGGAGATATTGACCATATGTTATCCTTTTCTAGAAGGAAGATATCTACAGCTGAGATAAACTACACTACCACTGAGAGAGAAGGTTTATCCATGGTGTACGTGCTACAGAAGCTTTGACACTACTTGTTGGGAGGACATTTTAAGATGTTCATTGATCACTCTGCATTGAAATACCTAGTCAACAAGCCAATATTGGGGGGAAGGATATGCATATGGTTACTGCTATTCGAATATGATTTTGAAATTGTGGTCAAGCCAGGGAGAATGAACAAGGGACCTGACCACTTGTCTCGGTTGGAGGATGGAGAGGAACCTACTAGTTTGGAGGATACACTACCAGATGCATAGTTGTTGGCCATCAAAAGGGTTGATGATCACTTCATCGAGATAGTCCAGTTCATGTCAACAAGAATGGCACCTAGTGACTATACAATCATCCACAAGAAACAACTGGTAGTACGTGCTACGGATTTTTCACTTATAGTTGGACAACTATACAAGATGGGACCTGATGAGATCTTAAGGAGATGTATTATGGAGGCAGAAAGACCACTGATTCTAGAATAAGCACATGAAGGCATCACAGGAGGACACTATGAAGGAAGAGCAACATCGTAGAAGGTTATTAGAGCTGGCCTCTGGTAGCCTACTTTACATAAATATGCTAAGGATATTATAAATCCTACGATGTATGACATAGAGTTGGGAAACCTTCCAAAAGAGATGAGATGCCTTTAGAACCGCAGCTGACCTTATAGGAATTTGAGAAATGGGCCATTGATTTTGTGGGACCTAATAACCCACCAGGAAAGCGCACATGAGCTAGATACATCATCACTGTGACATAGTATTTGACCAGATGGGAAGAAGCAAGATCAATTAAGGACTGTAGTGCAACTACAGCTGCACGATTTATATTTGATGATATCATAACTAGGTTTGGATGCCCGAAGACCCTGATGAGAAATCAAGGTACACACTTTATTAATAAGACTATCGAAGCTTTGTGTAGTGTCACTTTTCACTACCGAGGCTTTCGAACCTCTCGCTAACCAATCTGTACATGGACTTTTACATAAAACATACAGAATTGTATAATCACATGCGTAATAGCAAAGAGATACATTTTAATTCTCAGAATAAACATATAGTTATTGTTATAATTAGACATCCATAGCTTTCAACAGTAATTCATTTACACAGCGGAAAACATGATAACAGATCCAGTACAGTGATGATAAAATGTGGTAAAAATATAATTAAACACTTATCTTGTGACAGTGGAGAAATCCACCAACCAAATGCAGGCCTTCCACGAACCTCCCAGCCGTAGATCGCACTGCTCCTCAACTCAACAGTGGTTCACCCCCAAGCTGGGACTGAGCTCCACCCCAGGGCAAGGAATCCAGACTCAGGCTGAGGTTACAGGGAATTCAGTCACACACAACCACCAGGAAGAATGCTCTCCCAGGAATCTCCCACGCTCACTGCCCACAGACCCTCATTCCCCACAT
>ML779640.1:1214674-1226914 GCA_009831015.1 Picea engelmannii | reverse complement strand
GGTTAATCGCGTAGCCAACAGGTCCCGCACAAATTAACAAACAAAAAAATATTTTATTCAAATGATTTAAATTGGTTATGAAACATTGTTTCTAGCTCCATTTTAAGTTTGAATTCTCTCCCTTCTCTACATTTTTCTATTGATTCTATATATTCATATAGAATTTCAAGGGTTATTTTGTTAGGTCTACCCTTGAGAGTTTTTGGTATCTGGGGTGAATTACTTATTGTGTTAGAAAGCAAAGAAAATAAATAAATAAATAAGAACTACATAAGGAACTTGTGTACCTGGTTCACATAGGGTTTGAATCCATGGGCTGAAGAAGCTGAACTGATCGGTCTCACCAGGTTTACTTAGAAGTTTCAATATTATCCACTGCAAAAGTTCCAATATTATTCAGAATACCGTAGAAGCTCCAATATTATTCACTACAGAAGTTCCAATATTATCCACCACAAAAGACCATCGAAGTTCCAATATTACTCCATGGTGTATTTGGCACTACCATGTAGAGTAGTTAAGCTTTGATTTGGGTGGGTGAAAGATTATAGTAATGAACTTGGTCTCCAACTAAAATCTTGCAAAAGCAATGCTTATATCTTGGGTGTTTAAAGAATACCTAGTGACTACTACATATATCAAGTCTACCTAAACATATAATTAGTTGTAAATACTTCATGACTAGTTGATCCTAAATGGATCACAATACAATTTGTCATCTATTTTGGTTCTTTATGAGTGGAAAAGTTGGAGTTGTTTACTTGTAGGGTCCATCTGGGTGATTTGGTGTCTTGAAACTTTTGGAGCCTATTTGGGCATTAAACGACTATTTTTGGGCTCAAAACTTAGTGCACATGAACCAAACGCTCCAATGTTGTTCTACATGTTGAGAGCTTCCAACAATGCAAAAATCATCTCAATCAGAGTTAGTATGAGGAAGCTACACCTTCTACAAGTTGACCTATGCTTTTGACCACCATGTTACTGAGTGGATGCCATGTCAACACCCATGACTCATACATGTAGACTTTCAAGAGGATTCTCAAGGGTCCAAGACCTAACTCTATACAACTATTAAAACATGTTAAATATTGGGCTATTAGGAAAGGAAGGGGTTCCATTATTGTCGTATTGATCTACTGTGCCATAGTTGAGTGGAACAAGGGAATGTCATATTGTGAGCAGAACAAAGGAAGTAGAAGACCCTCTAGCAGCCATACAAGTCATCATGTATATGGCAACTCCACAATGAGTTCATATTTCTTTGTATTTTCATTTTATATATGGGAAGAAAAGAGCAAGACATTATCCTCACCATCTGGCTAGGTTTTCCCACATTAGGTTTCCTAGAGTACATCTTGTATTCATTGTGTAAAGCATGTGATATTTGTTTTAGCTTCTTTTATTTTATTCTTAGCTAATTTCAGTGTTGTGATAACTAAACAAGTGACATTAAACTTTAATCTTATGTAAACATTACACAACAGAAATTTCGTAGAATCTTATAAAATTATTCCAATAAAATATCCACAATAATTTATAAATCATTAATTTTCTTTGTTTTTGTTTTTAATTTTTTATACTTGTCATACATAAAAGTCATAAATTGATAAAAATTAATTTCAAAGTTGGTGAGCATATAATTATTGTGATTGCCTTCCTTCTCAAAATTGTTATTTCAAAGATGAAGACAATGAAATTGGCAAAGAATGTTGAGTAGCTTTCGTTTTAATACTATATATATATATATATATATATAAAGCGATGAATTGGTAAAAATTAATTTCAAGGTTGATGAAGATATAATTATTGTGGATGCCTTCCTTCCTCCTCAAAATTCTTATTTCAAAGATGAAGACAATTGGAAAAGAATGTTGAGTAGCCTACTTTTTAATGCTATTTATAAAAAATGGTGGACTTTTAATGCATGTTTGTGGGGAAGTGGGTTCCACAAAATAGGATGTTATCCATTAATTCTTTATCTTTCTTTATTTTTGTCATCATTAAACGTAATGGTGGGGGAATTCACAAGAGAGGATGTTGTCCATTAAATTCATTAAGATGTATGGTTATAAGATATAAATTTGTAATTTGTAATTCTTCATCTTAGATATTTAAGATAATTATTTTTTTAAAGAAATAATTGGATTTTATATACTAAATTTTTTTAATAACTTTATATTTTATTTGATTCAATTAAGTTATAAAATTTTTAGGTTGGATTTATGTTTATTTTTATATATAAAAAAGTTTTAAAAATATTAAATATTTGTATTTGAAGATATTTGATGTCTTTCTGTGTATGATAGATCTATAGTTAAAATAGATTTATGTTGGTTCTTTATATATATATACCACATGTCAACTCTATGTTGGGTATGAAAGGAATTACACATCTCCCTCATATCTAGAAGTACAAAACACCTATTTTTGGAATAAGAAACTTTTACTTTCAATTATTTTATATCTCTCTCTTAAGGTGGATATTGAAATATTATATTTATGACCGACATTGAAATATTTTTTTTGTTATTAATATTTTCTTAAATGTCACTTTCAACCCCATGTTGAGCACGAAAATAATTATACTCATATTCCACTGTAGAAAGTGTCTTTTGACTCAATAAGAAATCTCTCTCTCTCTCTCTCTCTCTCTCTCTCTCTCTCTCTCTCTCTATATATATATATATATATATATATATATAATATTAAAATGCTTTACTTAATATATACATTGAAATATTTTATTTATGGCCCACATTGAAATAGTTTTTTTCTTAATAATATTTTTTTAGATGTCACGTGTCAACTCCATATTAAGCATTGAAGGAGTTACACATCTCCCTCAAATTGAGAAGTAAACCAAGAATACTAATTTTTTCTCTCCCTCTCTTACAATTAGTTTACTTAAGGTCGATATTGAAATATTTTATGTATGGTCGGCATTGAAATATCTTGTTGTTATTAATAACAAATGTAAATGCTAACAACTCCATTATTTTACTAAAAGTGGATATTGAAATATTTTATGTATGACATACATTGAAATAATTTGTGTTATTAATAATTTTTTTAAATGCCACGTGTCAACTCCATGTTGAGCATGGAAGGAATTACACATCTCCCTCATACTGAGTTGTAGAAAGCATCTTTCAATGTTTTCTTTTAAAGTTGCTCAATAAAATAACACATTTAGGGAACCCTAGCATGTATCTTTACACTACAAGGAAAACATCACTTAGTGGAGGGTTTTCTGGAATCTCCCCAAAAAATATTCCTTATTTGTTTATAGCAGAGGTTTCTAGTGGAACTTGAGGTTTTAGTGGATGTTTTATATTCGATGCATTAATCCATATATGTCACACTAATATGTTAACTTAATAAGTAGACTAATGTGTATTAATACATATGCACCAATATCTGGTTGGGCTAACTTGTACTAAAAATATTGGTGAAAAATAATAAAAAACAAACTATATTTGATGTGTTTTGTATTGATATACACACTAGTGTATCATTAAATATGGTGCACCAATATGGTTTAAATATTTTGAATTAAAATATTGATTAAAAAAATATCACTGATGTGTTTTATAGATCAACAATTATAACACTTGTGTGATAACATTATAATCACATTGATGTGCACATAAAATATGCATACTGATCTTGCATTGTTATCACTTTGTTGACCCATTTTCATGTATCACCTTTTACTTCTAATTTTATCCCTATGTAGAATATTTTCTGCTTCCATTCATTTTATGTTTCACCATGCTCTTACATATGAAAAAATTGCACCATATTTAGCCATTTTTCTTAATTATGCAAGATTCCTTGCCTTATGCAGAGATTCACTTTTTCATAACCATTCCCTGTACCCTGCACAAGATTTCCATCCTACGCTAGCCATGTTCTGCACATCACAACACTTAGTTTATTCTATGTAGTGCGGAGAACCTAACCTTAACTTCCCCTCTGCACAAGTAGAACCTATGCACCACTACACTTCCGCACAACTATTGTGCGGACAACTCCATAGATCGCGTTGTTGGCCTCTGTTTTTACCATCTTTTCAACATTTAAAAGTCAAATATATGTTAAATATTTGATTATAATATTCAGATTTTACATCAAAACATCTCCTTCTAGCTACAATTTTAGGACATCAAGCTACTAATCAAATTCTCAATCAAATGAGGTAAATGTCTATGTATTTTAAGTATTTTTAGTCCTTTTAACAAAGGAATTGAGTTTCAAATGAATTTCATTACTAATGGAAAACTCCTAGCTCATCCTTTTTCGCAGACTTGTTTCCCGCACCATTGCAGATATTCCTGCACTAGTATAGTTGTTCTGGTACCTGAATTCCAAGTTTCACATACATGTGCGCGTTCAGATTGGATTTGGCCACTTAGGTATTGGGGGTCTGAATGACAACATGGATGTCGACCTATCATTTTGAGCCAAGTCCTCTCATTGTCAGCATGGAGCTCCAAGTCAACCCTCGGGCAAACATTCCAGTGCATAACGAGATCAAGTTCGAGATTCACAAAATATTTGGTTGTTATTCGTATGCGTAAATGTCATATAGAAATATCATCAAGTCAGGATTTGATCGTTTTTCCTAAGTTTGTATTGATGATTAAAAGAATCGATATCAATTCGATCTCAAGGCTATGTAACTATTTTTTCCCTTGGTTCCATGAGAACAAGGGAGGCCGATGTAATCTTCCAAAGACTCAGAACCTTGTTATATAATCTATCGTACTCTATAGATCGGGGAGAGGGGGAAATTATGCAGAAATTGACAAGGAGATTATGTATATGTAACCCAAGTTTGAAATTGAATGAGAATTAGATTTGGTTGATTTACTGCAAATCCGTTAGTTTGAGTTCATAGTTAGGTGCATAGATCAATCAAGAAGGGCTCCTCAACTAGATAACACCATGTTGATTCTTTTCTTTATATCGATTGTCATTTGGTTTTTTATTTCTATGTGTTATTTTCTTTGTAGTTAATTTTAGTTCTGCATTCCAAATTTAGAGATTGATCTTCGATTTAAGCACCTGTAACTACATGTTAAACATTTTCATTTAATCTTACATAAATCCCACGTTAAACATTTTCATTTATTCTTACATAAATCCCACGTTAAACATTTTCATTTATTCTTACATAAATCCCACCATATTCCATTCCTTTCATCCCATGACTTGATCTTCCTTCTATTCAGTCCAACCCTTCACACTACATACGTCTAACATTGCCCAACAATTTCCTATTCTCTTCCATGTAAATATATGTGCATTTGCTTCTCTCTGCACTTTTATCCCTCAATCACGCCCTTTCTCCTCAAACATAATCACTCCAACTCTATCCTCTAATTTGATCCTCACTAATCACATTCTCTATGCACAATTAATTTAAATTTGAAACCATCGCCCAAATCTCATTGTGTCTTGTTTATCCCTTCCTTTTTTTTCCAGAGAAAATTGCACATTATATTTATGATAATATAATCCTTTTACAAAGACTGTCTCATTACAGGACTTGTGATCCCATACAAAAACTATGTTTTTATGTTAGTCATTGTCTCAACACAAGACCAATGCCCATAAAAAAAAACTATGCATCTATCCCACATGGGTACTGAGCCCACAATATCATAACCATACTATAAAATCTCAACTAATACCCATGGAAAAAGTTATATTCTAGCTACAAGCCAGTTGTCAAGTCAACAGACTATTACATATACCTTTATCAAAAAATAAAAACAAAAGGATCCAGGATTACAGTTTCAAGATAAAACTAGGACCCTCCAATCCATCAGTCCATTTGTTGTAGGTGATCTGACCCACTGGTAAATTTAGAGCAATTTTTGACAGACCATTAGCCACCGAGTTGTATTCTCGATAAATATGTGCAAAGGAAGTTGACTTGAAAAAAGGCAATAGGTCAATGATTCTGTTTTTCCAGCTCTCCAGATTGGCTACCTGTAGAATACCTTTACCTTTAAGCCAATTTATGACAATCAAGGAGTCCCCCATCAAATGTAGATCCTGAATACCGAGGCTTTTTGCTAAAGTAATGGATTCCCATGCTCCCATAAGCTCTGCCTTTGAATTAGTACCTGAAATACAATTTAGAGTCCATCGCAATTCCTCTATATTGTTTAATTTGATAACTCCTCATGCTCCACACCGATTTCCATTGAGTTGTGAGGCTCCATCGAACCATGCTAGAACCTTATCTTCAGGGTAAGTAATCGGTTGAGATCTTTTTGAAGACGCCGATGATATACTATGCTTCGCAACTACAGAACTTGTTGCAAGAAAAAGTATTCTTTTTGTCGATGGTAAAATATCTTCAAAGAGTTTTTTATTCATGTCCTTCCATATAAACCAACAGATGAGTGTTGCAACCTCTGTGATTGGTTTATTTTGATAAGACCAATTATGTAAACACTCACTAACAGAAACACCATTCCATCCCTTTTCTAATTTAAAGCCCTATTTAACTTCTTCCCAAATAGAAATTGTGAATGGGAAACTCACAAAAACATGATAGCTCGACTCCTCATTTCTTTCAAAAAGACAACATATGCCAAGACCATACCAACCCCTCCTCCGAAGGTTTTCCCAAGTAAGAACCTTATTCTCCATTAATAGCCATAAGAAGAGTTTGATCTTTAATGGGTAGTTCCATTTCCATAACTGAATTCTCCAACCTTCTATCTTCCTTAGCCATAATTTGTTTGACAGAGTGTTATAAACATTTTTCATAGAAATAATACTAGTGTTGTCATCTCCTATCCATTTAAGTTCATCATGATATTCCTTAAGGACTATGCCAGTATGCATATGTTGAAACCTGTAGTTTTCTCACTCGTTACCCATGTCCCTTTCTAGTCCCAAATCATTGCTCGTGACCCAATTCTGCCCCAACAAACTTTCTGAAGAAGGTTGACTCGCTTGAAAAAGAAAGTAGATATGTTTTCTATTTAACTCCTGAATTAGGGCCTCCAAAAGAAAGAATCTTCAGTCAAACCACTAATACAGTCTCTGCCAATGATGATTGATGTTTTGGCTCTGGGATTCCATGTTATCCCGTGCAGAATAATTGGCAAAGTATTGAGAATATTTTTCCATGATTGTGATCCAAAGGAAGTGAAGTTCACAGCCAATCTCAACCAAGTGCTTACTGGAACTTGAGGAAGATATTTCTCTTTGATAACCCTTTGCCAAATTCCAGGCTTCATTAAAGCTCGCCAAAGTGTGTTTGTAGCCAGAGCTCTATAAAAAACAAAAATATTACGTAAGCCCCATCCTCCTAGCTACTTGGGTTTTGCTAAGAATTGCCAATTACAAAGATGAAAGCACTTTTTTGAATTATTTCCAGCCCATAGATAATCAAAACTCAGTTTTCGTAACTTAGTTAGCACCGTTACAAAAATATGAGTAAGAGTCATCCAATAGACTGATAAAATCTCAAGCACGTCTTTTATAAGAATTAGACGACCTACCAAACTTAACCACTTATTACACCAATGGTTGATCCTCTCTTCAAACCCGTCAACTAACCACTGCCAATCTGTGGTATTATAGCCTCCTGGTTTCATCAGATAACCCAAATATTTAAAACCACAGTTAAGGTCTTGGACAAAAAAACCGAGAGCATCTACAAAACTTTGAAGAGAAGCTGAGTCGACACCATCATGGAGAATAGTGGACTTTTGTTTATTAATGATCAAACCCGATGCCCAATAGAATACTTGTAGTATACTTTGAATTGTTTCCCACTCATCTAAAGATGCTTCTGACATAATAAAAATATCGTCTACAAATAGTAAATGGAGGATCCTAATCATACTAGAAACTTTAATCCTTGTTATCTTACCCTCAACGTTTTCTTTCTTTAACGCCAGACTAAGTCCCTCCATTACTAAGATAAATAAAAGCGGAGATAGCGGACATCCCTGTCTCAACCCCTTGTTGCTTTTAAAGAAAGTTGTTGCCTCTCCGTTTATTAAAGTAGCATAGGTGGTGGAGATTACATAGGGCATAACCCAATTTGTAGTCTTTAACCCAAAACCACATTGATGAAGAACCAACCTTAAAAAATCCCAACTAGTACAGTCGTAAGACTTTCTCAAATCAATTTTAAGGATTAGTGCTTTCAATTTCTTTGCTCTAATGCTATGAAGACATTGCTGAGATGTTCCTATCGCATCCAAAATTTGACGACCCTTGAGAAAACTAAGTTGTTCTTATGATAATACTCTGGAAAGAATAGGTTGAAGTCTTTTAGCTATGATTTTCAAAAAGATTTTGTAACAGAGGTTACAAAGGGAGATTGGTCTGAAATCATTGAATACCGTGGGTATATTAACTTTTGGAATCAAGGCCACAAAAGTAGAGTTGATCGTAGGAATGATCTCCCCTTTCAATCTTGTTTCTTCAACCATATCCACCAAGTTCTGACCAACCAACTCAAAAAAAAATTGGTAGAATTCGACCATCCAACCGTCCGGTCTAGGACTTTTGTCCCTGGAAAAAACTTCTAAAAATTCCTCCTTTGTTACCCTAATTTCTAACTCTTGAACCTCCAGAGCAATTACAAAGGTAGGATAAAGTTTTACTG
Source organism: Picea engelmannii (assembly GCA_009831015.1). Classification (NCBI taxonomy): domain Eukaryota; kingdom Viridiplantae; phylum Streptophyta; class Pinopsida; order Pinales; family Pinaceae; genus Picea; species Picea engelmannii. Next base: position 1,218,267 of record ML779640.1, on the reverse strand, counting down.
AATTCAATCAGTCCTCCATAAAAGACTAATCAATGTCATTGTAGAAAGCGTTGAAATGTTTGACTGCTTCCTCTTTTATAGCTTGTTGACCGGAATGAACATTTCCTTTCTCGTCATTGATTTCCCAAATAAACTTCTTATTCCTTCTATGGCTAGTATATAGATGGAAAAACTTCGTATTTCTATCTCCTCTCTTAATCCAAATCGCTCGGCTTTTTTGTCTCCAACTCTCCTCATCTGACTAAAGGAGTCGGTTTCTTTCAAATTCTAGCTTTGACAATTTTAAAGAATCCTCCATAGAAGTAATACCCAAATTTTTATTGGTGTAGACTGATTCAATAGCTTCTTCAATTTTTGACAAGTCTTCCTAATCCTTAATTCTTTTCTCTTTGGCCCAATCCTTAATTTTTAATTTCAACATTGATAGCTTATTGACCAATCTCTTTTGAGAACCATCTATACATAAATGTCGGGGATCATTCCAAACTAGCCTGACAACATTCCCGAAAGTATCATCCTTTAACCATTCCGGGTTTAATTTGAAAGGATAAGCGACTGATGCAAAACATGATCTGAATTCCATCAATATTGGAGCATGATCAGACAAAAAGGGATACTCGACCCAAGTTTGAAACTTATGCACTGTTGAGAGGAGAGATTCAACAACTAAAAAATGATCAAGTCTTTTCGATATATGCTCAACACTAGATATACCATTTCACCATGTCACCACTTTTTTTGGAGGAGCTACATCCACAAGACCATTCTTCTGAAATAGAGTTTTGAAGAAGCCAGCTAAAGAGTCCACTTGAGCTGATAAACCCCATAACTCATCAGAGGAAGTAGTGAATTTTAAATCACCTGCTATAATTAAATCACTGATGTTTAGAAGACCAACATCTTCTAATGCTTCTCATAAAATTCTATGGTCCTGGCAGGGTCCATACAGATTAAGAAAATAAATCTTCCTCTTGTCCACTTTTGAAAAACTTGACAAAAAGATGCCACCAATACATAAGTAAGGCACTAGGTTGAAAAAGGACGGATCCCAAGATATCAAAAGTCCTCCAGAAGTACCAACTACATTGGCCGCACAGACACACCAATTAGGTCTGAGAGTGTTTATGAAAGATCTTGCTTTATCTGCTGAAACCAACGTCTCTTGAAGAAAAATAATGTTCAGAGAAGTCTTACTGAATCATCTACGAAAGGAGGCCATTTTAAGGGTCCCTCCAACCCCTCTAATATTAGAGGAGAGTAGTATCATGGTTTAACCCTGGCTTGGGATTTAATGCCTCTAAGCGCCCTTTGTTGAGTAGAAGAAGTAGGAGTTTCAGAGGCGTTAATACGGGTTCCTGCCAAATGCCGACCACTTCTCATTTTAAGAGGGGAAATCTCATAACCCAAACCACGAGACCATGCAGGTTCAGAACAGGAAGGAGAAGTAGATGAAAGATTAGAATCCCTAAAACCCTTCTCGGTTGAATAATTCATTGGAATATTTCCCCTATAAGTCACTAAAGGGATGGGAGCCGTAGACTTAACTATAGGGGAAATCAATTCATACATAGTCCTATCCAAAACCAAATCACTTGTAGGTGATTCACTATAGCCCAGGAGAAGATGAGAATCATTACCAAGAGCAGAAAGGTTAGGTTGGCTGGCATTCTGATCTAAAAATGAAGAAGACTTGAAAAACTTGAAAATTATTGCAAGTGAATGTTATGTGTTTAAAGCAAATGGATCAGTTTGCAACACATAGATTAAAGGATTACTTATGAAAATTACACATAGACAACAGCATAATCATTGAACATAAACACATAAGCACAACAATTGATAAAGGAGTTCACCCCTCTCTTGGGCTACATCTCCTGGTCCAGCTTCCAATGGATCATTATTATTAATTTCTCAAAAAGTGCTCAAAAACATGTCTTACAATGCTCAAACTGACAAAGTGACTGCTCCAATGGCTTCAGAGCATCCAAAAACCCCTGTCTGGGCTCTTTCGGCACCTCAATCGGTCGAAAAACGAAGAAGTTAGGCTTCCTGGAAGTTCCCCTCTTCAAGCTTGTTGTCTCTGCATCTACAAAATGCACCCTTCATGATTGAACCTGGCTCACACGCATTTTAAAGCGTGAAAACCCAGCACCGGGCGCAACCGTGCCAACGGTGCAAACTATAGAACAGTTAAGGGCGCGCCAACCCCTAACCGCCTAGGCACCTGGGCGTATGGCTCATATAACCGTACTCTATGGTGAAAAGTGGTTAACGGTTTTAAAACCGTGCAACTTCTCTCCGCGCTCCAAGTCGGGGTCATATGAGTTAATACATGAGACCAAAAGTTATGTTAAAATTCCCGCGCACATTCCCGCGCTCTTTTTTTAAACGGTGGTCATACAAAAACTATGGGCCATGTTTTATACACCCACGCCAACCGTCAGACTATATGACATGGTCATATACAAAAAGCACACGACCACGGGCCGGGGCCAAGCCCCGACCCGACCCCCCGCCAACGGACATATAACTTAAACTTAAATAAATATAAATTCATACATATGTTAAGTCGTAACCCATGGTCTGTTGGTCAGACGGTCATGCGAAGTCATTGTGTGGAGGGAGGTCCGGGGGTCGAACCCCGTGGACTCCAACATAGCTTTTACACATCAATCATAAACCAACCAACGAGGGACATGTGGCGCCCATGGATTGGGCCACGTGTCCTCATACCATTTGCCACCAAACGGACACATGTCAGCTCCCGATTCGTCAACAGTCAACCAATCAACATCTGCCACATCACCACTGTATGGTCGTACAGTCCTGCCACATTAGACCGTACGGACTGTACAGACTGGTACAGTCAGCATCAATTTTTTTTTCCTGTTTGGCTTGACGAACAGATCGCGATATCTTCTCCATACAGAGTCCGTTTGACAAAGTAAATATATTGTCAGAATCAGGAAGACGAGACGGACGCAATGGTACTGTTTTCGTCACATTTCGAGCACTTTGAAATTTGAGCAAAATTTGATCCCCTGATCACATTCTCTCTGTCAGTTGGGGAAGAAATCAACACTTCACTTTGTCCCAAAGGCAAAGGTAAACTAGAGGGATGCAAAACATCAGGAGGGCACTCCGGTAGGGGTTTTTCACCTACTTCGATCAACACAGGAACTTCTAACACCGACGACTTATTTTTAACAAAATCTTCCCCAAATGAAAAAACAGAGTCTGAAATCTTAATTAAAAAATCTCTCTCCCATAAAAATAATGAGTTAAAAATACTTAGACAATGGAATTTTTGTTGAAATAATGTAACTGCGAAGAGAATTCTTATTATTATTTTGTTATTGGATTAAATCCCCATTGTAGATTAATCATGTCATTATTATTATTATTATTGTTATTATATTAATCCCCATTGAGGATTAATCATGTCGGTAATTGTATAAGGACCAAATCCCCTTTTGCGGATTGGTCATCGGACAATTACAAAGGACAGAATAAGAAGTCGGCCCCAACAGTTATAATGGAAGATCCAGAATTAATTAAAGGTGGGTTTACCCACCCAGAGTGAGAGGTCGGCC
>ML779640.1:1199852-1210269 GCA_009831015.1 Picea engelmannii | reverse complement strand
TGGAAGCAAAGCTGAAGCTGTTGGTCGATACTTCGTTAGATTTGATAGATGCCACTCTGTACAGACAGATTATTGGATCGCTGATGTACCTGATGAACACCAGACCAGACATCTGTTTTGCAGTGAACACCTTGAGTCAGTTTTTGGTAGAGCCCATACGTGTTCACCTAGTGGCTGCAAAACATGTGATGAGGTACCTTAAAGGTACAGTGGATTATGGTCTCAGCTATGATGGAGATCATGACTTCACACTGAGTGGATATACTGATGCAGATTGGGAAGGAAGCGTTGCTGATAGAAAAAACACTTCTAGATGTTGTTTCAGTTTGGGATCAGCTATGATCTCGTGGCAGAGTAGGAAGCAATCCAGTATTTCTCTCAGCACAACGGAAGCAGAGTACATTGCCGCATGTTCTGCTAGATGTGAAGCTATATGGCTTCGAAAGTTGTTGACCGGCCTATTTGATTTGGAGATGAGAGCAACCACAATTTTATGTGACAATCAAAGCTGTATTAAAATGACAGAGAATCATGTGTTCCATGACAGGTCGAAGCACATAGAGATCCGCTATCACTTCATCCGCGACATGGTACAGAGAAGAGCCTTGAAGCTCTAGTACATTAGCACGGATGAACAGGTTGTTGATGTGTTGACTAAGCCTCTATCTCGTGTAAAGTTTGAACACTTTCAAGATAAGCTTGGTATTGTCCGAAATGACCCTCCTTGAAAGGGGGAGTAGATGTATTCCTTGCTTCTGACCTTGCTATTAGACGTAAAGAAAGATGAGTCATGCTTCTGACCTCGTTGTTAGACATAAAGCATGACGCCATGTGATCCTTGCTTCTGACCTCGCTGTTAGATGTAAAGCAAGATGAGTCATGCTTCTGACCTCGTTGTTAGATGTAAAGCATGATGATGTGTGATCCTTTCTTCTGACCTCGTTTTTAGACGTAAAGCAAGATGAGTTATGCTTCTGACCTAGTTGTTAGACGTAAAGCATAAAATCTCTGATTCCTTGCTTCTGACCTAGTTGTTAGACGTAAAGCAAGATGAGTCATGCTTCCGACCTAGTTGTTAGACGTAAAGCATGACATTGTGATTCCTCGCTTCTGACCTCGTTGTTAGACGTAAAGCGAGATGTTGATGTGTTCCTTGCTTTTGACCTCGTTGTTAGACGTAAAGCAAGATGAGTCATGCTTCTGACCTAGTTGTTAGATATAAAGCATGACGCTGTGATTCCTCGCTTCTGACCTAGTTGTTAGACGTAAAGCGAGATGATGATATTACTTTCTTCTGACCTAGTTGTTAGACATAAAGCAAGATGTGACTGACACTGAGCTACCAGCTTAACTGCTGTGACATTGAGCTAGTGTAGTATTGTGATGTGCCAGCCTAGTGCTGTGATGAGGTATCATTTTTACTGATACATATTTGATGCAGATGATGATAGAATTCTTTCGAGAATGATGATGTTGTTGATGAAGAAAACTTCCGATGACTCGTAAATGTTCTAGACAATGGTTCAAGATGATATTGACGATATTGTCCTCCAGATGCCACTGATGATGCAGACCTCTCTCGCTGATGCTGATGAAGAATACCCTTCTTGTTAAGGGGGAGTGTTGAAATAATGTAACTGCGAAGAGAATTCTTATTATTATTTTTTTATTGGATTAAATCCCCATTGCGGATTAATCATGTCATTATTATTATTATTGTTATTAGATTAATCCCCATTGAGGATTAATCATGTCGATAATTGTATAAGGACCAAATCCCCTTTTGCGGATTGGTCATCGGACAATTACAAAGGACATAATAAGAAGTCGGCCCCAGTAGTTATAATGGAAGACCTAGAATTAATTAAAGGTGGGTTTACCCACCAAGAGTGAGAGGTCAGCCCTGCCAGTTGTGACCTTTCACACGTGCCAGTCTGATATAAATAAGAGACTAGCGCCTCACTTCAAAAAAAAAACAACTCACTTGCTCATCTCTCTTATGAGGGCAAGCTGCAATTACCAGAGAGAGGAGAAGAAGAGTGGCACATCTCTTGGGGAGGACTTTCTGTATTGGTTTGAGTTATCTCTTGAACATTGTATAAGCTATTTATGATAAGGAAGTTTTTGTCGGGTTTTCTTCCCCTAGAGGGTTTCCCAGGATAAATGTTGTGTCTCTTGTGAATGTGTATTTCTCATTGATCTTGTTCTTATTATGCTCTTATATAATGAAATGCAAAGAACTATAATAATGGCATAAACATTAACAATTTTAACTTACCAGCAAAGGATGTGTCATTTCCTTCAATACAATCCTCCGAACTGAGTATCGACATCTCCGATTCCCCACCCTCATCCGCTAATTTCGAAACTGTATCATCAAAATCTTCATCAGATGTTCCTTTATCCTCGCTCAAACCCTGTGAAGAAGAGAAACTAGCTCTCAAGTGCCCTGTTCGTTTTCATTTACAGCATATGAATGGAAGACCTAAATAGTCCAACCTCTGCGTAAGCATGAAATCTCTCCATTCTATTTATAACACTTCAGATAAACCTGCATGAGTATCTATCTCTACTAAAACTCTCACCATCCTTTTATCACTAGAATGCAGTGTTGCCTCATCTACCCAAATGTAACGACCCAAGCAATCTCCAATTGCTTTCAGCGCATTAAGATTCCACAGTTGTAATGGCAAGTTTGGAAGAAACAACCAAAGATGTCTGAAACTAAAATACTCTGTATTCGGATTAAAACCGAATCTTCATCTTTTAATCATTAAGCTTCCACCATCCATTTGCCAAAATACCTCCAGAATACGCTTAGTGTCTTTCAGACTTCAGAAAATGAAGTTGAACCACCCCCGAGATAAGGAAAGAGAGACTGGAGATTATCCTAGAAAGGGTAACCATGTCTTCTGAACCCACTCTTCAATTTGTATCCGGATACACGAGCGATAGGCCATCCTAGTAACAATAGCGTAGAGTGCTAGGTTGTAGGATTCTTCTAACCCTACATCAACCCCCATGACTAGTCTTCGCCTAAGTCTCTTAGGTTTCCAAACTTTAGCTAAACGTTTCACCTATCCAGAGCTATTCACTGGTATAGTCGTAGGAGGCTCAAGGTTTTTAAACAATGGGTCACCGCTCTTCACCTTAGCATCCATTGCTCTAGAACAACTCTAAATGTTTTTTTGAGAAAGAGGGAGGCTTCTGCCTAGAATATTGTGCGACTAAGGTGGGTATTGTGCATATGCCAAAGAGTAATGGGGAGATTTGACAACATTCAAAGGTAATATGTCCCGACCGCTGGTGTCAATAAGGTCATTTAAAGAACGACCAGTGTTCTTATTTAAGACACTTAATGAATCTATCGCTTCAAAGAATCCATTCCTTGCCCATTGCTCCTCGTCAGTCGCGCTAAGCAATGCACTGACCTCACACTCCATATTGGATTGCACTGAAAAAAAATCTGTTCATATCCCTTCCTTTCATGCATATCACCTTTCGATTTAATACATGAATGTTGCATACTATATGATAATATATTTGAATGCCATAAACATTGTGATATTATGATGCGTGATAAGTATACTATCATATAGTTCCATGTGTGAGTTCTATATAGATTTGTGTGCACATTTTAATACGTGTTGTGAGTGAGCATTATTTCCATCATTACATGTAAGATATATACCTATATTGTCATGTTGTCCTTCTTTCACCATTGTATTTATTTTTTACAAATTAACATGTGCAAGTAATAAGTAATATAGCCATATAATTATTAATAAGTAATATAGTCATATTATTATTGCTATGTGTAAATCTTGTATATATTGTTCTATATGACATATATTGTAATATAGCCATATTATTATTAATAATAAGTAATGTAGTTATATTATTATTGCTATGTTTACATATATTGTTTTAGATGTTTCACTTTATTGTTAAATATTGTTATGTTAATTAGTATTTGTTAATATTGTTAATTGTTATGTTACTTTGTTATTTCATTAATAAATACTAAATGTGTTGTTATTCATTGTGATATGACAAACGTAGTGTTAATGGAACTATCATCACAAAGTAATTCATAAGCAAAGCTAACTTCAGTCGAAATCCACATTTCCACTTCTTTCATTTCCATTCTATTGCCTCTTTTTTCTTTCTTATTTTCTTGGGTGTATCTTTTCGAAGAGTTTAAATTCAATTTCATGTTTGTTTGATTTCTTTTCTATCCAATCAATTTGCTTTAATTTGATTTTCCCTTAGCTTAACCAACCACTATATGAATATGCTATTGAAGGTCGGTATCTAACTCGGGAGACGTGATCTTGCGATCCAATATTAAGCTACATCCTATAGTGTTAGAGTTTCATTTGTTTTCATTTGAGTTTGTTGATTTTTATTTTGCTCTTATTTCATCACATTTTGAAATGTGTTTGTCAGTATTAGTCATTAGTCACTAACATAAGTTCTGATCCTATATTTCCTGTGCATGCACCTCAAAGTATTTGAACTCCTGGATTGATAGATTAAATGTCAAGGATTTATACATATAAATAACCCCACATTTTTTACGCCATTGTCGAGGAGGTGCTAAAAGAGATTAGAGCATAGGGAGGTTGTTTTCACAAGTTTTTTGTTTCATGTTTAATTTAGTTACAACTACAACTTGGCGGAGGATAAGCGATAAGACACAAAGGCGAGAAAGGGTTCTAGCCTGACGCATTCACTTTGGTGAGTTTCTCCGAAACCTCGTTGTTGTTTCTTTTATGCAAGTGTGTTTTCTTTTAGTTTGATTCATGAGAAGAAGAGAATCCTAACTTATGTGAAGAAATAACTTGGTGACAACAGGATCTTAGTAGCATGGTGGTGCTTCAAGTACATGATTAATTTGTTTTTATTTTCTTTAAGTGTGCTTCATTTTCATTTCTTCAATATTTTTAAGGTTTTCTTTTGGAGCTGTAAGATCCCCCATACACTAACCCCTATGCAAGAAAGGACCTACCATCTGGAAAAAGAAGGATGCTCAATAGTCCATTGAGTAAAGAAAGAAATGTTACTCCAGGAACTATCTCAAATCCTAGCAGTAGATGGGATCTTGCCTCTTAGGAAGAGAAAATCTTGACAACAATCAAGAATATACCTATACTCCAGGAAGTTATAGACAACCAAAAGTTCCATGAGCCACATTTAGAAGCTCCATGTGATCATCCTTGCCAATTTACAGAGGAGATTATACAACCATTGACTACATCCAATGGAGAGAATACGGTAGAACCATAAGCCGAGGAATTTCCACCATGCCCATAATCATATCCGAGATGCATCCAAGAGACCAACCATCTGATAGTAGAATATATGTGTGGCATGGTAAATGAGGATATATAGAGTGGTCCAAATGAGAAAGTGGACCAAGAGTATTATGACTATATTGAATGTTGGTTCCAGATGACTATCAGGTCAAAGCATCACTTTCTTCTTCAACAATTCTTTGACATCCTATCATTCCAAGGAGTTGGTATCTTATGCTTTGGTATACATTAAACTATATTTTCCAAACCATAATGTGATTATATTTATAATCCAATTACGCACATGGCTTCATTTGAATTACTCATATACTTGAAAAGGGTTCTTTTCTTAGGTAAGGTAGGATAGTAAATAAGTAAATAAATGCTGCATATAGTTGTTAGTTTAGTTTAGATGCATAGTGCAATGTCATTTTTTTTAATCTCTTTTCCAATAATTAGAACTGTGAGGGTGAGAAATTTGTTGGATTACTGAGAGGGGGGGGGGGTGAATCAGTAATAGAGATTTTTAATACTTTTAACCACAATATGCAAGTTTTATTTATCTTTATGATCAATATAGAATTATCATCCAATAGTACAGAGTAAATAAACCATGAAAAAATGGACAATCATTCACATACAAAATACACCCGTTTTTTTTACGTGGAAACCCAATGTGGGAGAAAACCACTGAATGATTTTTCTTATTTGTCTTTAAGAATTACATTCATTGGAAGCACCAACTTCCTATGTTTTCCAGCTACAACTGGAAGGAGGCTCCGACCCCCTATTTTCAGGCTACAACCTGAGGGAAGCTCCAACTCCCCAATTCTCTGGCTACAACTAGAAGGAGGCTACAACCCCCTATGTTCTCCGGCTACAACCACCTATCCTTGCCCCATCCAACCACCCTAAAATATAGATGTCCAATGTAGAAACTGAATCTGTCATTGTCACAACCTTTTCTGTCAAATCTGTCAGTGAGAAACCTGTCACTGTATACTCATCAACCAATTTGATCTAATCACATATACCTAAAACACTATACCACAAGTCTGTACCTCAAACCATGTGCTAGAACCTCACTATTATACAACCTCTATCTGTACCAATAAATTCATCAACATACCTCAACCAAAATCCCTCAAACATGAACCAATACTAAACTTCAGTAGATTGCCTCAGATCAACTCTACAACAAGCCCTAAAGTTCCAAGAGGGAATCCAACAGATTTACAAGGAAAACCCTCAACCAGATTCATAAATTCAACACTACACATATGAAAACCATACCTTTTTTCTTCTTGTAGCATTCTGTTGCCACGATTTTACTACAGCGATTCTACTGCCGTGAATTTTCTGCCGCGATTTTTCTTTCATGATTTTTTTGCTGCACTTTTTCTGCCACGAATTTTCTGTCGCACTTTTCATACCGCAATTTTCCTGCTGCAATTTTCCTGCCACGATTTTTTTGCCGCATTTTTCCTGCTGCAGTTTTTTTGCAGCACTTTTTTTGCTGCATTTTTCCTTCTGCGATTTTTCTGCTGCATTTTTCCTTCCGCGATTTTTCTGCCGCATTTTTCCTACCGCGATTTTTCTGCCGCACTTTTCTCTATCAATAATACTTGCCCAAATAACCTTTCACAAAATAGATATTCAATGATATTCAATAGGTGCTAATGAAATATCCTTTATCTCTTATTTATACTTCCATGTAGCTTCCTCAAGGGGTTACCTTCTAACCAACTTAACCCACTTTCCTTCTTTTAGGGCTAACCCACTTCTAACCACTTTTCCACTTCTAACTCACTTTGCTAAAAATAGTAAATTCTCCACTTTTAGTTGCAACTAAATTATTTTCTTATTTCAACAACTTAACCCATGACTAACTTCTAGTTTCACCCACTTAACTAGTCAACTTCTTCTAGGATCTTCTAGAATTAATTTGAATTATTTGACCTTCTAGATAACTCATGAGGATTCTCCACTTCACTAGGTCATAACTCTCTAACCATGAGGAGTTATGTGGCGTTACACATATCATCGAAAATGGCATGACATGTATTATTCATATAGAATAGTTTTACCTACAAATATATTAAACTTCATACCATTATACATCAATCAAACTGAAGTCCCTTAATCATATTGTTGGGGCTACCAAAATTTGCTACTGGACTTGCTTCAAGGGTTGACATCAATGACAACCAATCCAATTAATCAACAAAACTAATCTCAAGGGAGTTTTTTTACCCCATAATTCTTAAAATGTTTTCACCTAATAGTTAGATATTTTTTCCAAGTTTTCTAAATAAATTAGACTATGATGATTTGTTGGAATTTTGTAGATATTCTCTTTTTAGCTAGATTGGGAGAACATCTTCATGACTTATTCAGGGAAGTAGTTTCAATTCTTTTGGTTTTGTTGTTTCTTAAAAAATGTCTTTTATTCTGATCTTTTATTACCTAACACTGTTTTGGTACGACTGAATTTCTTTTTCTATTACTTCCCTAAACTTTGTTTTTCTTGTTTGAAGACTGTTCTGTGACTTTTGTTAGTTTGCTCTAGTATTTTTCTAAATTGTTTTCCTTGCTGAAATTTACAGTTTAGCTAATTATTAACAAGGGAAAAATGAAAAGAAAAGAATTCAAATATTAAACCCAATACTTCTTTTCATAACTAATCATTTTCAGTTTTTTAGAGATTTCTTTTTCCTTTTTTATGCAAAATTTCAAACCATTTATTACAACAGTAGCTTATAGCCCTGTCTTTAATTATATTATGGGATTACTTAAAGTTAAAATTCCATATTATGAGGCCCATAGGCAACTAGTACAACCTGATCTAATTTCAAAGTTGGTCAGTAGAACATCTTTATTAAAGAGTAGAAAGAGAGTGCATGAAGTTTCTACCCATGGGAACACTATTATAATTCTACGTGAAGAAGATGACCTTAGGGACTAGAGGTACTTTTAGGTTATTCTCCAGTAGCTTCATCCACCACACATTAAAAGGGATCGACCATAGATATGCCTTCAAAATGACTAAATTCATCAAGTATCCTTTACATAGGGACAACCCATAGGAAGGTAATATTTCAAAAATACCCTTGAACTGGTACCATCACATGCCTTTAAGGGGTTTTTAAAGCATCTCCCCCACCAACCCAATCAATAAGAAAATACATATATATACATATATCATAAATTTCAAGAGTGGAAGTCATGGGACCAGAGCCTCTGATAGAAAAAGGGTGCAAGAGGCCAACTCGCCGAGGCTATAAACGTATGTCGGCATTGGGTCCCAACCTGTGGTATTGTTGAATCCCTTTTGTTCTTCCCCTTCCCTTATTTTTTCCCTCTTATTTATCACCATTCTTCCCCCCTTTTATAATTTTTCTTTCCTATATATCCCATACATCATTTCCCCTTCTTGGTTTTATCGAACTTACCATATTTACTCGCTTTTTCCATATTCGCAGGTTGGCGGACTCATGGAATTGTGGATGTATATTATGTTTTCTTTTATTATAATATCATCCCGCCCCAACACTTAGTTTATTTTCTCTATCGCGGACTCACAGACTTACATTTGGTAACTTTTAAATTCTCACAAGTCATTCGATAAACCTCAACACTTTGTTGATTATTTGGGTTGGTTGTCATTGATGTCGACCCTTGAAGAAAGTCCCATAGCGAATTCCGATAGGACAAAGGTTTGAGTAATGGACCCAAGTTTGTTTGATGTATAATGGTATGAGTTTTAATATATTTGAAGGTAAGACTATTCTAGATGGATAATACATGTCATTCCATTTCCGGTGGTATGTGGAATGCCACATAACTCCTCATAGTTAGAGAGTTATGGCCATATGAAGTTGGAGAACCCTCATGAGTCATCTAGAATCCCCAAAAGGTCAAAGTAGTCAAAGTGGTTGCAAAGAAGAAATTATTTAAATAATAAAGTGAAGTGATGAGTGTACTATAATTCAAAGTGGATACAAAATAAATTATTTAAATAATAAAGTTAATGGAGAAATTACTAAGTGGACAAGTGGTTAGAAGTGGGTTAGCCCTAAAATACGGAAAGTTGTTTAAGATGTTTAGAAGGTAACCCCTTGAGGAAGCTACATAAACATATAAATAAGAGGCAAGGGTCTCTCATTTTAATTACACTTGAGCATATTGAATATCTAAAAATGGCTGAGGCAACCAAACGATATCCAAGGTGAATTTAAGAGGGAAGGTGAAGTAAAGAAGGTCGAAATTCAAGGGAGGATAAATTATTTTGATGATGTTTTTTAAGGTATGTTAATTATAGGTCATCTCACAATTTTCTCAATAAAATTTTTTCTAGAATGATTCAGACCATGAAATATGGAGGCCATTGAGGAAACATATCCAAGTATCTGTGATAAAAATATCATCTTGTGGGTCATCGTATTTTTGGAGTTACACTTCGTGGAAAATAAGGTTTGTGGCTAGTCCTGAAACTAGTCTAAAACAAGTGTTTCAGGTAAAAACGTCATAACTTATTCATAACAGATCCAAATTAAGTAAGATTAAATGTATTGGTTAGAGTACAGTCTGTAGTATTCTTTGTACCACTTTCATATCCATATAAGAAATATTCCCTGTGGGGAACGCTCTACAATTTTTCTCTTTAGAATAAGCCAAAATTCAACAAGGTATGTCATTTTTGCTATAACTCCTTTTTTGAGAGGTTCCAAGAGTTAAACTTGGAGGAATTGCATAAAATACACTGAAGAACATTGTGTACTATTTTCAGCTCTTTATTCATTACAAGTACATAGTTATTATTTCAAGTTAGGGTTGTTGACTAATCCAAAATTAGTCATGTGAGACTAAAGCAAAGTTTTATGAAAATGCTAGTCTCTTGTTGATAAAGTTAAGGAAGGTTTGCAGGTATGTCATCATATACACCAGGTCTATTACAGAGTTACAAATCATATTTGGATTGATGAGGGATTTTGGTTGAGGTACATGTTGGGTACATGGTTGAGACAAGTAGTTGATGAGTTGACACATACATGAGGTGTATAGTTGATGATGTTGGTACATCTTGATGAGTCATATTTTATGTGTATTTGATGCATGAT
>ML779640.1:1188086-1199802 GCA_009831015.1 Picea engelmannii | reverse complement strand
TTGTTTGGTGCAGGTTGATTGGTACAAGTTTACTACAGTATATCTCAGAGTGATAATGTGAAATCGGTTCCATCATTCTATTTATACGATAGTGCGGTTGGATGGGGCAAGGATAGGTGGTTGTAACCACCTTCCGGTTGTAGCCAAAGAATATAGGGGGTTGTATCCTCCTTCTGGTTGTAGCCAGAGAATTGGGGAGTTGGAGCTTCCCTCAGGTTGTATCCTGAGAAACTAGGGGGTTGGAGCCTCCTTTTAGTTGCAGCTGGAAAACAAAAGAATTTTGTGCTTCCAATGAATGTAATTCTTAAAGACATATAAGAAAAAACATTATGTGGTTTTCTCCCGCTTTGGGTTTCCACGTAAAAAAACTGGTGTACTTTGTATGTGTATGATTTCTCATTTGTTCATTATTTATTTACTCTGAAATTATTGGATGATAATGATACATTGATACAACACTTTCATTTTATAGTTAAAAATGATTAAATTTCTCTATTACTAATTCACCCCCCCTGTCAGTAATCCAACAATTGGTATCAGAGTAGGTTCCTTCATAAATCAATTTAACCATTGAAAGGTAGATCATTGAGAGAAACAACATGTATAAAAATGGAATACCATAGTTTGATGGACATAAGTATGCATTATGGAGTAGAAGGATGAAAACATATATACAAGAACATGGATTTGAAATTTGGCAATCAGTAGTAGATGGATACAAACAACCAACAGTTCAGCCAACAAGTGAAAAAGTAATGAAACTTAGTCAAAATAATTCCAAAGCCACAAATGCACTTTTGAATGGTCTTGGTGAATCAATATATACCAAAGTTGTACATTGTAAATCCCCTAAAGAGATTTGGGACAATCTTCAAAATATTTATGAAGGAGATTCAAAAGTCAAAGCAACAAACTTCAAACTTACAGAGGTCAATTTGAACAACTAAATATGAAGGAAGATGATAATATTGCAGCTTACTTCTTACGAGTCGATGAAACAATGAATGCAATCATAGGATTGAGAGAAGAAATTGAAGAATCTGTAATTGTTCAAAAGGTACTAAGATCTCTTCCTATGATATTTGATCATAAGATATCAACACTAGAATAAAGAGAAGATCTAGACTCAATAAGCATGGACGAACTACATGGAATCTTCACAGCATATGAAATGATAACTAAACAGGAAAATCCAGATATAAAAGAAACATATTTCAAAGCATCCAAAAGGTCAAAGCAAAAGGGAAAACAAAATGAACATAGCATCAACAGTGACTTCTCAAAATATGATGAAGAAGAAGTGGCCAACTTTGTAAGAAGATTGAACAAGGGAACCAACGACATATATAAAGGTAAGCTTCCATTGATTTGTTTTAATTTTGATGGTATTGGTCATTTTGATAACAAATGTCCCCATAAGAAAAATAAGAGGAATGATGAAGATTACTCAAATAGAAAACAAACATATAAAGGCAAAAGAACAAAAAAAAAGCTTTCAAGAAAAGCTTATGCACCAAAGAAGACAACTTCTCATTAGATGAAGATGAAGTTAGTGATAGTGAGACAGAAAGAGTTCTATTCATGGAAATAAAAGACTCTGATAAAGAAGGCAGCGAAGAAGAATATTAAGAGGTGAAAGTTGACTACCGAGAAGAATTATTGAGTGCCATAGAAGTTATAAGAAGAGAAAAGAAGAATTAAACAAGAAGCTACAAGTACAACTAGACAAGAAAGAAGACAATCATGAACTAGAACAAATGATCATGAAATTGAAGTTTCAAATAGAAGAAGATAAAAGAATTGAAGAAACACTCAAATAACAACTAGAAGAAAGAGACAAGATCATTGGAAATTTGGAAGCAGAGTGTTAAGAACCAAATATCAATATAGCATAGAAAGAACCTCAGAATAAGTACTCAACACCTTGAAAAAGAGAGAGCTTCAGATAATAAGCCTCTTCAAGGGGGAAACCTCCTTAGGCCCACATAAATGTACAATTCCTAGATGATTCAAAATGAAAATGTCTCCTTGGTATATATAGGAGACTACGAGGTATAATTACAACAATTGAAATAAAGCTGACATAAATAAAATAACTTTATTAATTCAATATGCCACAATTAAGGGGTAATGAGCCTCTATTTAGGGCTTAACATGCCCCTCCCCTTGAGACAAGTGTTGTCCACAATGCTTGAGTAACTCTAGATGCTTCTGTATAAAAGACTCATTTTTCCCAGCCGGTAGTTTCATCCATTTAATGAGATACTCTAAAATGGATCTATTCCTCAGCTGGTGAATTCTTGTGTCAGCGATGGCTTCAAACTCCAATATGATTTTTCCTTCCTCGTCAAGTTCTGGCAATATAGTTTGAACTGAGATCTTGTCACCTATAACCTTCTTTAAGCATGAAACATGGAAAACCAGGTGTACTCGTGAAGATGCAGACAACTCCAATTTGTATGCCATAGTACCAATCTTTTGCAATACCTTATAAGGGTCATAGTACTTTGGTGATAATTTATTATCCTTCTTTGCTTGCTTGAGGGACATTTGTTTGTATGGTTGTAGTCTTAAAAACACCCAATCTCCTACTTCAAAACTTCTTTCACTACGATGTTGATTTGCTTGTTGTTTCATGCGATTATGTGCCATGGTTAGGTTGTCCTTTAATATCTGAAGAACTTGTTGTTGATGCTCAATGTGATCTTCCACTACTTGAAAATTAGATTTTTCTTTTAGAGAAGAAGTTATGGAAGGAGGGTGGTATCCATAGAGTGCCATACATGGTGTCCTTTTTGTTACAGTATGAAAGGAAGTGTTATACCACCATTTTTCCAAGGGTAACCATTTGAACCATTGTGTTTGTTTATCAGAGACAAAGCAATGGAGGTAGTCTTCCAAACATTTGTTCACTATCTCAGTTTGTCCATTAGATTGAAGATGATTGGATGAGCTAGGAGCCAATTGAATACCCAAACAAGAAAATAATTTTGTCCAAAAATGCCCAATGAAGATGAGATCTTTGTCACTTACAATAATCTTTGGGCTGCCATGTAGCTTTTGAACTTCTCCATGAATGCAGTGGAAACTGTACGGGATTTGAAGGGATGCAATATTGCACAAAAGTGTGTGTATTTGGTTAGTCTATCCACAATCACCATGATGACACTATTTCCTTCAGCCTTCGGTAACCCAATGAAATCTGTTGGTGCAATTATTTGCATAATATATTACCGAACATAAATTATCAACCGGAATTTGTAATCAGTAGAGTTGATGCACTATATGTGCCGATAACAGATAGGTTCTTATGTCTGTTTAGTATAGATTAGATAAGAAAACCAAAAATAACAAAACACTCTGTTTTCAAAGATAACACTCTTCACACAATTCATAAATTAGAAAGAAAAACTTGCAATCATGCACTCAAAAGATTTTGCACAGATAATGCCTTGCCCATTTACAAGCTCATGAAGTGGAAAAATGGACTTTGAATTAGTTATCTGTAGCTTCTACTCTTAAAAACAACTAGAAAACAAATCTGGGCACACTTCAACAATACCACTCCAAACTTAGAAGAGAGAAATGATAACAAAACTTCTCAAGCAAACAGTGAATCGAAAGGTTCTTGCTTAGATAACGAGTATGTTCATTAGAGGCTCATGAAATGAAGAAATGAACTCAGATCTTGTTCCCTGTAGCAATTAAACTAACAAGTGGGATGCTCTATTAAAGCTCATGTATGGTGGAATATGGAGATCCAACTGTTTCTTCATTACCACACTTTGCAACCAATTCGACTAGTGAAATCAAACAAAATAACATGAAATCAAAATAACAAATACATGAAATGAAAATCTACACTAACAATTTACAATAAGATTACCAAGATGAATCGATGGCCCTTGTCGATGCCAACATGGAAGCTTTTATATCACGATGTTAACTTCTAAGAGAGACAAAATCACCGAATTCAATCTTGCATTAATCTCCAACAAGTAGGTTTACAAAAAAAGTATTTTCATGAATCTATTCTACATCATAACAATTCTCCTTGAATAACCATTCTTACATCATGATCATTCCTTTTTACTCAGACCTATGAGGTCTTATTGATACATAAAATACATGGAGGAATGGATGAAACCGAATCCCCAAACTAAGAAAATATTTTTTACAATTTTAGGAGAAATCCCCAAAATCTGTGTTTTTTAACAATTTAGACAGATTCGAGTTAGTCCCCCACCCATATCTCCCAAAACAATTCTAATTTTGAAACACGGCCCAACTGTTACTCAATTTGTTATATTTTGGACAAAACCCATGTTTTAGAATTTCTATATCCGATACCATATGCACGAAAATCGAGGCACAAGTTGACAGTTTGAGTTTTTTTTATAATTTTGGAAGAATCATTCCCCATGAGATGGAGGTCCACACGTGTGAGATGGGTGAATTATGACTCATGTTTCCTCATGAAAACATTTTTCTGGACAAAACCCATGTGCCCGATTTTCCTCTAGAAACTTTCCAAAATTTTGAATTATTTCTAGTACTGGATTAGTACACGCTGGTACCAGAATAGGTGGAGCCTTGGTACCGGAATAGACTGGGTACCAGATCATGCTTATTAAGATTCAAAGTAATTAGGATCATACATAATCAAGAATTTAATCGAATTAACTCAATAAAACTAAACAAATCATGCCTTAATCATAAGTTACCTCTTGATGCACATGATCAAGGTCATTAATTGCATTTATGGATGAAACAGTCAATTAGATACACATATCATAGGTAAAATTGACTCAGACATAGATAATATAGGGTAATAGAAGTGTCAATACTGATACTCAACATTCCCCCATGCTTAAGTCATTGCATGTCCTCATGCAACAATGATCTTCAAAGTTTCACAATTGATGATACTCCTCACTCGATCAAGTATTCCCTGAAGTTAAGTCTTATCCAATCTGTTTTCGATCAAAGTTAGGAGAAATGGTTGGATGTGACTCTAATATGATTATAGGATAGTGAACACAAGTTTTCATAATGACTTTGACTAATAGCCCCCCCTGGCTAGATTACCTTTCAAACAAAAGTGATATAAGCATAATTTAGATATCATTTGAAGAGACGAACACATAAAAGAATACATCCCAAGATGATTAACTTGTTTCTTATCCAAGTTTGTAGAGATGAAGTTCTTCTTGTTTATGTAAGGTGAATTACATATAATGAAGGTCCCACTTCTCATGCAAACCTATTTATTTTAAAGATAGAACTCTAAAGTGGATACTTGAAGGTTCTTAAGAACATCATCCAAGAGATATAAAGGTCATCTCCTAGCCTTGATTTGATAATGATTTCTTCAGAATGATACCCAAGGGTTTATGTTCAGTTTTAAGTGTGCCACTTTATGTTTTTCAACTCCCTTTACCCGACATAGACCCACTGCCAACAGGCCTGTTCAGTACCCCGACGGGTTTACCTTAGTACCATACAAGCATGGCCCCGCTACCAGCAGGCCTGTTCAGTACCCTGACGGATTTACTTGTACTTCCTGATACTTCATTTTTATTATATTACTTAAAAGATTTAGAATAATGTATACTGTTCATTGACAATTTTTAGAGTATAAGGAAGGTAGGTGGTACGAGAGTGTTTTAGATTTATTGGGCACATAATTAATTGCTTGCAATTATCCCAAGGGTGACATCATCCACATTCAACTTAAATCATCAATTATTCAATGTATAATGTAACGTCTTGGATAATGACTAAGAGGTCCCTCTAGTTAAACCTATTATGTTCTCATGAAAGTTCATTGCGGTTTTGCAAGGGTAGTCCACCACATGAGGTTTTCATCAATACCTTCAAAGAAAAACTTGTAAAGATAAACTTGGATAAGAACTTGTTGAATCAACTAGGTTAATATTATACATAATGGTGTCACCACTTTTCAATGGATATTTCAATTAGCAATCACTTCTTCAAAATAATGAGGTAATAAGACAAGTGCATCCATTATCATATACAGCTAAATGTGAAAATATCTTCTTAAAGGAGAGAAATGATGATTCATTCAAGGTTGAGTGTATAAATGTAGGAGGAAGATGTGCATGAGAGTAAAAATAATTCAACACAAGACTTAAATGATCCTTGATAGAAAGAACATGCAAGGGGCATATGATGGATGATTTTTGCTCATTCATGACGACAACCACTTCACCAAGGAATTCAGTGATAATATACGAGGAGATGTATAGGAGGGCTTGCAAAAGTTCATGGTAGGGAGCATGCAATAATTGAGAGTAACCATATGTTTACTGCATAATTAGTCTAATTCCTTTAATAAAATGAAAAATGTTGAATTTATATGTCCTAGTACTTAAATCAAGCAACAAAACTTGAATATATGATTAGAGCTACCACCACCTTATTACCAGTACCGGATGGACGCAGGGTTTTTCTTCAGTACCGGAATAGCGTAGAGGCAAACATTGTTTGTAGTACCGGATGAACGCAATTTTGCATTACCAGAATAGAATGGTACCGAAATTCTGGAAATGACTATCAAATCCCAGCACTGAACATGTTGATTTGGCCTCGCCGACGGAAGTTGCAAAAGAATATGAAGGGTTCAACCACTCCCCCATGCCTAAGGTTTTTCATGGCCTCATGAAAACAATGTGAGATGCTAAAAAGGGCTTCTCAGAGAGTTGTGAGCACCTGCTAAAAACAAACCAATAAAACTAATTAAAACTCGATTTTTATTCATGCTCAAAAACATAAAATTTAGGGAAAATGTCAAAAGTTGAATTATTAGCTATGAATAAAATAGTTTGGACTTAACATTCAGTTTCAAATGCTATTAAAAGATCACTTAGTCGATCATCCTTGTGAAATAGTGGTCTTAAAATATATAGGTAAATATAAAGCATGAATGCATCATTTTTAACAACTTTAAGGAAAAAGAAGAATTTTGAAGAAATAGGTCATGAAGCACTCCCTTAAGTGTTATCTTCTGTTGACAAGGATGTTTTTCCGCTTTTGAAACCCTTCCAGTAGTATGTGTGCATTCGGAGGATGAAAAGATTCCCTTCTCATAAGATTCCAAACAAAATCATCATAACTTTTAAAAAGAAATCTACTATAGGAACAAAAGATCTTAAACTGATTGCTTTATTAGCTTTTGACATTCCCATTTATGAAAAGTATGAAAGATAGGTTGCATTGTGCTTATGTGCAACATTTATTTATTTAGTTACCTATCCTACTCTAATTGAACAAAAGAAAATGTCCTTCAAGTATAGGAATACTTCCAGTGAAGTCATGTGTGTAACAGGGTTAGAAATATATCCATACTCAGATTTAAAAGATAAATTTTAATGCATACCGGGATATGAAGGATCAACTGATTTGATGATGAAATCAAATAATAAATAAAAGAGTGGTGTGACCTAATAATTAATTGAAACCATATTTCAATAGGATCACTATATTCTTGTTTCTCTTCTTTGTTTAGGTCACACTGAATGTCCTCCTCTACTATGTTATGCAGATTATCCTCTTCAAGATGATTGGTCTTTGGAGTACATACAAGATCTGTTGAGAGGCATGATAAGGACTCCTCAATCTCAGGTTCCACTAGTTTCTCTCCATTGAATTCTATCCATGATTATTTATTCTCCTTAACAAATTGACAAGAGGAATCCGACGGGACTTCCAAATCTTCCTATGGAGAGACAACTAAATTCTTGACTACTGTGAAGATATTCTCTTCTTGAGAGGTGGATATCCCAGCTGCTGCCAGAATGCGAGAAAGTTCTTCGAGGAACATTCTTCAAGCTCTTGATCATCCTTGAATTACTCTAGCTGGTTGATGATACCTATTTCGCAACACAGATTAGTACTTGGGGGGTTCTTATATTACCCCAAACATTATTTATCATTAAAGATCTAAATTTTAAAACTATTTGCAAAAGAAAAACACACCAAACTTGATAGGTCATCCATAAAACCAATCCGAAACCATTAAAGAAATATGATTCTAATACTACATATTATCGTTTACAACTCCCCGACAACGGCACCAAAATGTTGGTGCAATTATTTTCATACTATATTACCAAACATAAATTATCAACCGAGATTCGTAATCAGTAGAGTTGATGCACTATATGTGCCGATAACAGATAGGTTCTTATGTTTGTTTAGTATAGCTTAGATAAAAAATAAAAACAATAACAAAACACTCTGTTTTCAAAGATAACACTCTTCCCACAATTCATAAATTAGAAAAAAAAACTTGCAATCATGCACTCAAAAGATTTTGCACAGATAATGCCTTGCCCATTTACAAGCTCATGTAGTGGAAAGATGGACTTTGAATTAGTTATCTGTAGCTTCTATTCTTAACAACAACTAGCAAACAAATCTGGGCACACTTCAACAATACCACTCCAAACTTAGAAGAGAGAAATGATAACAAAACTTCTCAAGCAAACAGTGAATCGAAAGGTTCTTGCTTAGATAACAAGTGTGTTCATTAGAGGCTCATGAAATGAAGAAATGAACTCAGATCTTGTTCCCTGTAGAAATTAAAATAACAAGTGGGATGCTCCATTAAAAATCATGTATGGTGAAATATGGAGATCCAACTGTTCCTACATTACCACACTTTGCAACCAATTCGAATAATGAAATCAAACAAAATAACATGAAATCAAAATAACAAATACATGAAATGAAAATCTACACTAACAATTTACAATAAACTTACCAAGCTGAATCAGTGGACCTTGCCGATGCCAACATGGAAGATTTTAGATCACCAAATGTTAACTTCTAAGAGAGACAAAATCACCAAATTCAATCTTGCATTAATCTCCAACAAGTAGGTTTACAAAAAGAGTCTTTTCATGAATCCATTCTACATCATAACAATTCTCCTTGAAGAACCATTCTTATATCATGATAATTCATTTTTACTCAGACCTATGAGGTCTTATTTATACATAAAATCCATGGAGGAATGGATGAAATTGAATCCCCAAACTAAGAAAACAATTTTTACAATTTTAGGAGAAATCTCAAAAATCTGTGTTTTTTAACAATTTGGGCAGATTCGAGTTAGTCCCCCACCCATATCTCCCAAACCAATTCTAATTTTGAAAAATTGCCTATATGTTACTCAATTTGTTATATTCTGGATAAAATCCATGTTTTATAATTTCTATATATGATACCACATGCACAAAAATCAAGGCGCAAGTTGGCAGTTTGAGTTTTTTTTATAATTTTGGCAGAATCATTCCCCCTGAGATGGAGGTCCACACATGCGATTTGGGTGAATTCTAATACACATGTCCTCATGAAAGAATCATTCTGGACAAAACCCATGTGCCCGATTTTCCTCTAGAAACTTTCCAAAATTTTGAATTATTTCTAGTACCGGATTAGCACACGCTGGTACTGGAATATGTGGAGCCTTGGTACCATAATAGAATGGGTACCAGATCATGTTGCTTAAGAGTCAAATTAATTAGAATCATACATAATCAAGCATTTAATCGAATTAAATCAATAAAACTAAACAAATCATGCCTTAATCATAAGTTACCTCTCTATGCACATGATCAAGGTCATTAATTGCATTTATGGATGAAACAGTCAATTAGATACACATATCATAAGTAAAATTGACTCAGACATAGATAATATAGGGTAATAGAAGTGTCAATACTGATACTCAACAAAATCCATGGAAACCTCCTCCCACCGCTGACTTGGGGTGGCTAATGGTTGTAAAAGACCTGGGGTCTTAATTGTTTCCACCTTATTTTGTTGGCAAACCAAAAATTCCGCCACAAACCTTTGAACATTAGTTTTAATTCCATCCCAAAAACATTCCTTCTTGATCCTATGGTAGGTTTTCAAAAATCCTAAGTGCCCTCCTACTGGAGAGGTGTAAAATTCCAATAATAACTTTTGTTTTAGTTGGGAGTTCTTACATAAATATAAGCGATCTTTGTACCATAATGAATCATTTTTCCATGTAAATGTATCTAATGCACTGGAATCCTGCTACAACCTTTGAATGAGAGTCCACACTTTTTCGTCAATTTTCCATTCATCCCTTGATTCTATTATCCAATCAGGTTGGATGATCGAGATAGCACAGAAAAGGGCCTCAACATCTTCATCCTTTCTTGAGAGTGCATCTACCACAACATTTTTCTTCCATTTTTTATAGACGATTTCAAAATCATAACCCAATATCTTAGTTACCCATTTTTGTTGTTCTTCTGAAGATAATCTTTGTTCCAAGAAGTATTTAAGACTATCATGAATTGTTTTGACCTTGAAGTGCCTACCTATTAGGTAATGACGCCATTTCTTCAATGCATGTAGTATTGCCATCATTTCCTTCTCATAAATGGTTTTTTGTAATTTCTTTCCCTTGAGTGGCCGACTTTCAAAAGCTAGGGGCCTTTCTTCTTACATTATGACAGCACTAATTCCATTTCCCGAGGCATCGCATTCCACAATAAAGGTTTTTGTGAAGTCTGGAGTGATCAAGACATGAGCTTTTCACATCACCTCTTTAAGTTGTTCAAACGCTTTAGTTGCCTCTGGAGTCCATGAAAATGCATCCTTCTTAGTTAGTGTTGTTAAAGGTGTTGCTATTCTTCCATAGTGTCAAACAAACTTGCGGTAGTAACCTATCAAACCCAAAAATACTCTAAGATTCTTCAATGTTTTGGGAATCGGCCAATCCATCATGGCCTTAATCTTATTAGGGTCTACCTTGACACCTTCATAAGATACAATATGACCCAAATACTCTACCTCCTTCACTCCAAAGAAACATTTGGATGGTTTGGCATATAGTTGTTGCTCCTTTAGTAGTTGTAGCACCTTGTCAACATGTCGAACATGATCCTCCCAAAACTTGTTATAGATTTGTATATCATCAAAAAACACTAACACAAATTTTCGAAGGAAGGGCTTGAAAATGGAATTCATCAACCCTTGGAATGTGGAAGGTGCATTTTTGGAATTCAGAATGCTATTTTTGGAATATCGTCTTCCTTCATTCTAATCTGGTGATACCTTGAATAGAGATCCAACTTTGTGAAATAGATTGCTCCATGTAGTTCATCTAACAATTCATCAATGACGGGAATTGGAAACTTATCTTTAATAGTGATCTTGTTGAGCTCTCTATAATCTGGACACATACGCCATGAGCCATCTTTCTTGAATACCATTACCACCGGTGCATAGTAATAACTTTGGATAGGTCTAATAATACCAACCTCTAACATTTCCTCAACCATGCATTCAATTTCACTCTTCTGGGCATAAGGGTATCTTTATGGCCTAATGTTAGGAGGAACACTCCCAAGAATTAGGTGAATATCATGATCATGATTTTGAGTGGGTGGAAGACATTTGGGAATATCTTCAAATACTTTGGAATGCTTATCAATGATCCCTTGGAGGTCTAGAGGAATATATGGCTTATATTTTTGAACATCTAGTGAGCATAGTTGTGCAATAACACCTTGATGCCCTTTTTTCAATAATTTTGTCATGCCATTAGAGCTTATCACCTTACCGGGTTTCCCTATGATACCTCTTAACTCAATTTATTTTCCTTCCAATGAAAATTTCATGAAAAGTTCTTGAAAATTAAAATCCACTGTTC
>ML779640.1:1134527-1154711 GCA_009831015.1 Picea engelmannii | reverse complement strand
AGCAGAGATGCTGAGGCAAAGCCAAGTCGAAGCCAGTTTGAGGCAGGGAAGCTGTTGAGGAGGAGATGCTATCGGATGATTTCTGAGAGCTCGGTATATCCGTTTCAGGTGCCGTAAGTTGTGCAAGATTCTAGAGATCATGGTAAACATGACCAGATCAGTCTAGAAGCCAATCGGCATTGTAAAGATGTACTAATAAGCTTTCGAACATAAATAAAGAAGCCTCCCTCACAGAGAAAAGGCCCGGAGACATAGGCAAAGTTGTGCCGAACTCCATTATCAACCTGTGTATTATGGTTTGCTGCTTTTCATTGCATTTCAGATTTGTATATATGTCTATGGCTATATAATTCATTCTCTTTTCTCGTTCTTTCGTTAAGTTTCCCAATGGTCAATTAATGCATGCTAAGTTAAAAACTCAACCATAGTCATTCGAAAAATCCTGACGGATCACTGTTGCTAGCTCTGTAATTCAAAGCTTTATGTCCAAAGTTATTACATGCATAACATAAACCAAAAAATATAGCTTGATACCTAGGAGTTGAAGATCTTTTGAAAGGAGGTGCTCTTATGAATCTTTCTTCTTCTTGAGGCCTATCTGTCTGTTGTTGATTCTGAAATATGAATCTTCTTGGTGGAGGAGTGTCCCTGTAATCTTCCTTGTATATATTCCTATCCTATTTGATTGTTTCTACATAGCTCTTTGGATTTGTTTCTTTCTCTGTTGTTTTGGATCTTGATCCCTTTTCTGTCTGATTGTATCCAAGTCCGAACTTGTCAAGATGAGATTTTTTACTGTTGATAATGTCATCCAGAATTTTTGAGCTATTATGCATATTTTTCTTTTGAATATCCTTCCTCGGTGTGATAACCTCTGCTTCCAACTTTCCAATGATCTTTTCCTTTTCTTCTAGTTGTTCTTTGAGTTATTCTTCAATTTTTTTATATTCTTCTATTTGAACCTTCAATTTTGTGATCATTTGTTCTAGTTCTTGAGTGTCCTTTTTCTTGTCTAGTTCTGCTTCTAGTTTCTTGTTTTTCTTCTTTTCTCTTCTGATAACTTCTATGACACACATTAATTCTTCTCAATAGTCAACTTATGCCTCTTAAATTTCTTCTTCGACTTCTTCACATTCTTCTTCGGCTTCTTCATATTCTTCTTCGGAGTCTTCTTTGTCAGAGTCTTTTACTGCCATGAATAGAACTCTTCCTGTCTCATTGTCACTGACTTCATCTTCATCTGATAATGAGATGTCTTCTTTGGTGTATAAGTTTTTCTTGAAAATTTTCTTTGTAGTTCTTTTTCCTTTATATGTGTGTTTTCCTTTTGAATAACCTTCATCATTTCTCTTTTTCTTATGAGGACATTTGTTAGCAAAATGACCAATACCATCACAATTAAAACAAATTAAAGGGAGCTTACCTCTATACCTACCATTGGTTCCCTTGTTCAGTATTTTGACGAAGTTGGCCACTTCTTCATCATGTTCCGAGGCGTTACTATTGCTGCTATATTATTCTTGTTCCTTTTTATTTTTCTTTGATCTTTTGGATGCCTTGAAGGCTGCTTATTTTACATCAAGATTTTCCTGCTCAGTTCTCATTTCATATGTTGTGAAGATACCAAGCAGTTCGTCCATGCTTATTGATTCCATATCTGATCTTTCTTCTAGTGTTGATATCTTAGGGTTGAATCTCATAGGAAGATATCTTAGTATCTTTTGAAAAATTACAAATTCTTCAATTTCTTCTCCCAATCCTATGATTGCATTCACTATTTCATCGAATCGTAAGAAGTAGGTTGCAATATCTTCATCTTCCTTCATTTTTAGTTGTTTGAACTGACCTCTGTAAGTCTGAAGCTTTGCTGCTTTGAATTTTGTATCTCCTTCATAAATATTTTGAAGCTTGTCCCAAATCTCTTTAGCAGATTTACAATGTGCAACTTTAGTGAATACCGTATCATTGAGACCATTCAAAAGTACATTTGTGGCTTTGGAATTATTCTCACTGAGTTTTACTGCTTTGTCATTTGTTGGTGGAACTGTTGGTGTTGTGTATCCATCTACAATTGATTTTCAAACTTGAAATCCCTGTGCCTATATATATGTCCTCATCCTTATGCTCCAAAAATCATACTTATGTCCATCAAACTGTGGTATTCCATTTTTATATGAGTTGGTACTCTCCATGATCTACCTTTCATTAGTTAAACTGATTTTTGAAAGAACCTGCTATGATACCAATTGTTGGATTACTAAGAGGGGGGTGAATCAGTAATAGAGCAATTTAATCCTTTTTGACCATATAATCCAAGTGTTATATCAATGAAGCATTATCATCCAATAACTACAGAGTAAATAAGAAATGAACAAATGAACAAACATACACATACAAAGTACACCAGTGTTTTACGTGGAAACCCAAATCGGGAGAAAACCACATAATTTTTTTTCTTATATGTCTTGAAGAATTACATTCATTGGAAGCACCAACTTCCTTTGTTTTCCAGCTGCAACTAGAAGGAGGCGCCAACCCCTTAGTTTCTCAGGCTACAACCTGAGGGAAGCTCCAACTCCCCAATTCTATGGCTACAACCAGAAGGAGGCTACAACCCCGTATGTTCTCTGGCTACAACTGGAAGGTGGCTACAACCACCTGTCCTTGCCCCGTCCTATCACCCTAAAGTAGAAGTAGAATGATGGAACCACTATAAAC
Organism: Picea engelmannii; assembly: GCA_009831015.1. NCBI lineage: Eukaryota > Viridiplantae > Streptophyta > Pinopsida > Pinales > Pinaceae > Picea > Picea engelmannii. Next base: position 1,151,993 of record ML779640.1, on the reverse strand, counting down.
CTGTCACTGTGAGATATACCGTTGTAAACCTGTACCAATAAATATGAACCATGCATCAACCTGTACCTGAACCTGTAATCAACATGTACCATAAACAAGTGCATCAACCATGCACCAACCTATACCAAATAACCTGTAATCAACCTGTACCATAAACAAGTGCATCAACCATGCACCAAACTGTACCAAATAACCTGTACCATAAACAAGTGCATCCAACCATGTACCAATCATGTGTCAACTACTCATCAACTATGACTCATCAATATGTACCAACATCATCAACTATACACCTCATGTATGTGCCAACTCATCAACTACTTGTCTCAACTATGTACTCAACATGTACCTCAACCAAAAGCCCTCATCAATTTCATCATCCAAATATGATTTGTAGCTTTTTAATATACCTAGTGTATATGATCACATTCTTGCAAACCTTCCTTAACTTAAACAACAAGAGACTAGAATTTTCATCAAACTTTTCTTTAGTCTCACATGCCTAGTTTTGGATTAGTCAACAACCCTAAATTGAAGTAATCATAACTTTGCACCTGTAATGTATAAAGATATGAAACTGATACACAATGTTCTTCAGTGTGCTTTATGCAATTCTTCTAGGTGTCACTACTTGGAACCTCTCATAAAATGAGTTATAGAAAAAATGGCATACCTTGTTGAATTCTGGCTTATTCCATAGAGCGACCTTGTAGAGCGTTCCCCGCACCAAATATTTGTTGAATTGATATGAAACTATTAAAAAACATACTAAATACTGTACCCTAACCAACACATTTGGTTTCACTGAATTTTGATCTGTTATGAAGAAGTTATGACATTTTTACCCGAAACACCAATTTTTGACTAGTTTCGGGACTAGCCACAAGCCCTATTTTCCACGGAGTGTAACTCCAAAAATGCAATGACCCACAAGCTAAATTTTTTACCATAGTTACTTGGATATGTTTTCTCAATGGAATAAAACTTTCACGATCTGAATCATTACAGAAAAAAAATTATAGCTAAAATGGTGAGATGACCTGTAAATAACATACTTTAGAAAGCACCATCAAAATAATTTATCCTTCCTTGCATTTCAGCCTTCTTTTCTTCACCTTCCCTCAAAATTTTGGCTTATATATCCTTGGTTACCTCAGACACCTATATATATTCAATATTCTCAAGTGTGATTAAAATGAGAGATCCTTTCCTCTTATTTATACTCTCCAAGTAGCTTCCTTAAAAACATTTTCTAGGTCACTTGGCCCCACTTTCCTTATTTTAGGGTTAACCCACTTCTAATTTCTCCATTAAATTTATTATTGAAATAATTTATTTTCTATTCACTTTGAATTATAATACATTCATTACTTCACTTTATTATTTACCTTTTAAAATCTCTTTAACCACTTTGACTACTTTGGCCTTTTGGGGCTTCTAGATGACATATGAGGGTCCTCCAACTTCGTAAGGCCATAACTCTCAAACCGTGAGGATTTATGTGACATTCCACATACCACTAGAAATGGAATGACATGTACTATCCATATAGAATAGTATTATTTGAAAATATATCATAATTCATACCATTATCCATCAAACAAACTTGGGTCCATTACCCAAACCTGGGGTCTCCAACTTCTCATGGTCATAACTCTCTAACTGTGAGGAGTTATGTGATGTTCCACATACCATAGGAAATGGAATGACAAGAACTATTCATATAGGATAGTTTACCTAAAATAATTGTTGTCCTTCATCTCATTATTCCACAATTAATCATGGGTTCTCTTACTCCGCAAAGCGTCTTCCCATGAGGGCTTTCACCATAAGGGGACCACTTTGAAGTTCATTCATCTATACTTATTATCAACCATGACAAGAAAATAATGAGTCATCTTTACATCAAACAATATTGGGTCCATTACCCAAACCTTTGTGCTACGGGGATTTCTTCAAGGGTTGACATCAATGACAACCAACCTTAGTCAATGGAAAGAAGGTTAGCATCCATCGTGTAGAGATGGGGACTTGGGGCCTTCGAGGAATCATCTTGGCCATCAATTTTAAGGTAGATCCAACCGTTCATCTGGGTGGGTGATTTCGTAAAATCGCATGTCAGGAATTCTGAAGCTTAGCATGTGGGAATCCCCGATAACCGAAATCCCGAAACGCCTTTGGAGATAGGCGCCAGGTCGCGGCCCATGGTCATGTGAAAGAAAGGTTTAGGAGAAGCAGTTGACCCCAGTCACATATAGAGGACTAATTCAGGGTCTAGGAGAAGCATTGCAGTCGTTGATTGTGGAGCAGATCTAACCGTCGGTCAGATAAGAGATTTCACAGTTTCGGGGATCGAGGAATCCGAAGGTGAGCCAAATGAAAACCCTCGAAATGAGAAATGCCAAAATTCCTTGAAGATATTCGCAGGGTCATGGCCCTGGGTTACATTGAGGGTGTATCCAAAATAAAGGGAAGCTAGCCTTCGAGCCTTGGAGAGCACGCACGTGGTCATCCCCTGATCATTTCGTCTTGGCCACTCTCCGGGGAAAAGTAGTTAATGTAAATTGAGCAGGTGGTTGAAACGTCGGCCCAATCCATAAATGGAAGGCATGGAGGGTCTAGAGCAGTCATCCCGTGGTACCCCTGTGGACAGGTTTCCCTGTAAGAACCCTATTGATCTAAGCCTGTGTCAGACAAGAGACTATGTGCACAGTCTGCAAAAAGATCATGCACACGTAAATCTTTGAATGTAATGACTCAGCCACTCCTTTGTTGTCAATGGTGAGTGGCTCTGAGTATATGGAAGTCATTTTGATACTTTGTGATGGTGGATGGTTGAGATAGGCTCCCGTATTGTAAAGTTTTGAGGAACCACTGGTTCTTCTGGTTATGCATTTGTATTTGAGGTTTCTTGTTTAATGAAAGTCAACTTATTTCTGTATCTCTGTAAACAATTGTGTTAAAACACTCGAAATTGGAGGATCCAATTGAGGGTAGTTATGTTGTTGTGATGTAGGTTTCATCACTGCAATATTTTCACCAGTTTTAATCAGTTTCCTGTGTTATATTTTCCCTCTTACCCTAAGTAGCCCGGAATTGGAGGATCCATTTGAGTTGTTATAGTAGCATTCTGATGTAGGTTTGATCATCGTGTTGTTATAATTGTGTCGTTTAGGCATATCTTAGTGTCTGAAACTTCGGGTCCAAGAGGATCTTATTCTTGAAGTTTTTCTTCCTTAGGTTGTTGGAAGACCAGATGTCCATAGCAGACTTTTACATTTTCTCACAAAGTCTTCCCTCTGCTCATTTTAAACTCAACTTCCTAACTGGAGTTAGATCAAGACCTCACTTGCTTATGCTTTTCCTAGTCCAAGATTCTGAGTTAAAGCGATATTCTCTTGGGTCTGCGCCTATTCGACCACCCTTATTCATTCATTGTGACATATAAAATTGATGGGTATCAAGCTTACCTCTATCGCAATACAGAGGTGACTTCTAGTGCTAACACTCTCCAAAATAAAATTCCACATTATATTGATAATAATATAATCTTTTAAAAAAAAAAAAATCTTCGCTGACAAGGAAAATACAATTCTTAGTGTTAGTTTTCTTGTAATACCCCAATTTTGATTTATGAATTAAAAGTGTATATTTTTGTATATGATGAATGGATAAGAGCGAAGGGAAAAGATATGTAAAAGGTAAATATTGTACATTGAAAGTTAATAATAAAAATACATCACCAATGCAGATGGGAAGGACAAGAACATGGACAGTATGATTCCACAAGAGAGGAATGAAAGGGGGCTTAGGAGTTCAAAGAGGTTGAAGCAAAAATAATAATATTTTTTCCTATGTCTTTGACCTTATATTATTCCAAGACATACCAACCTTGGAGTTAGTGTGCAAATGAGATATCAGTGCTTCTTAGGGAGCCACATGGTTAGTTGTGGGCATGCAAATATAACCCATGGTTTTGGGGGGTTGTCCATCATTCCTAGTTTTTTTCAAAAAAAATCTACAAGAAGCCTTGGGGAGAACCTATGCTTCCATAACTGTAATAAAGTGTTGGTTATGTATGTTATGAGATTTATGTGGGGAATTTTTTCATGTGCATGAGTATTTTCTGCGGTTGAGAAACTATGTTACAACTAAGAATTGTTGGAGCCCCTAGCATAGATGTTTCCTGGTCGATCTGTGTTGGAGCCCTGGAGGGAATTATGATAGACCAAGGGACTCCATGACAGAGAAGGGGATCTCATTCCGTGGGTTTTGCAAGTTGAAGTGTAAAGAGAGTTGGTGGGTTGAAATTGTTGTAGTAGTTAGTATATTGTGTTTTTCTAGGAAATTTATTTGTGTGTGAGGACTAGAGATAGCCATAGGGGTAATTCATCCTTGTGGACTTATAGCCCCAGCTTGGGGGTGGCATATTGTAGAAATATTAAGTGCATCAAAACTTGTGGTTGGGTGTAACGTCTGATGTGTGCACCTAGTTGGTGTATTATTTTCATAAAGATAAGTGTTATGGCTCCTTGTATTTATGTTGAGTTAATGTTGTGTTTATTATGAACTTGAATGCTATTATGCTTCATGAATAAGTTTCATCTGTAATTGTCAATGAATTGATTATATTTGCATCAATTACTTTTCATGTTAGTATGGATTAATCACTTAATAACATGATTGTTATAGCGTCATTTGACACCACATATTATCTTGACAACTCATTGGCCTCAATTACATCCCTTTCCTTGCTTGTAGGAGAAAAATTCTCCTTTTCCTCCTTTAAAATATCTTTAAAAATCCCATTTTTCTTGATGTACATGACTCTCCTTAATGAAACTCATGTACATACGTGCCTTTCTAGTTAGTGACCCATGTACATGTTTAATTGGCTAAAAGACTAATAAATCTCGATATTTCTGGTGGAGTTGATGGGTTACCCAGGTTCTCGACCTCCTGTATCTCGTTCATAAATACTCCAACTGTCAAAAGGGAGTATAAAAGAGAGCCTTGGAATGGAGGAAAAACATATCAAAGAAATGCACCTTTATGCTAACATTTTCCTTATAGCCATGCAAGTCCCCTTTTCCCCTTGCATTTGAGATTGTCAATTTCCCCCTAAAAACCCTTGTTTTCAGGATTTGTGTTTCCCCTATCTCGTTAGGAAGAAATCCATTGCTTCCTTGGACCTGTTGGAACACAAATCTTTGGAATTTGTGTTTTTCATCTCTGGCCTTGGGTGGACGAACTTGGAGCCTGGTTCCGAGACCGTGTCGCAGTAGTTGCAGGTTGTAACCAACTTCTATGTTGTTATCAATAAAATATCTCTCATTCTCGTCCATTTATATTTGTTGATTCATGATTTTAATGAGATTATTTTATATCTCGCTATGAATATCTTATGCAAATTGAAACGATCATGTATAATTTGTTAGCAGATAACTACCTAAATTTAGTTGCATGTTTCTTTGTTTGCAAGAGTTTCAAAGGATCATTGTGGAAGAGTTCTAGAGAGAACGTTCTTGAGCAGGATCGACTTCAAACATTGGTTTTGAGGTATGTTCTCCTTCCTATCCTTTCAAATTTAGTTATTTCAAGTAGTTACTTTTAATTAATTGTTTATTTAAATTTTGAGAGAAGTTCTTTAGGGCACTGCTTTGTTGTGGCCCTGACCCATAGCCTGAAGGAAATTTGAAGTACTCCACAATCCTAACAATGTACAGGGGTGGTTAGGTATTCTACAAAGTGGTATCATATCCATGGTTATCACATTGGGCCTATATGAGCTAGCCACTAGATATTGCAAACTATATTTTGCAGATGAAGAAAGTTACAGGTGGTAGGCTACATGTTTGATAAAATGCCTATGTGAGAAATTGTGTAAAAGTTTTAATTGAGGATTTAATGGATTTGAAATTGATAAGATAGTGTGAGTAAGAGCTTATATGCTTGTATGCAAGTGTTACAGAGGGATAAATTTTATAAATTCATGGTTACAGAGTTCAACCTACATGACATTTGGGAAAAATGATGAAAATTGGGCAAAATCCCCAATTTTGGATGAAATCTAGTAGGTAATTGGCACAAAGATGTCAAAATGACATGCTATAGGGTCAAATTCAGCCAAGGAGGCTAAGCTTGCAAGATTTCATGATGGTTGTGAATTACTAGAAAAACAAATATGGGAAAAATACACACACACTAATTTGAATTTTTGGAGAAAATACGATATGGACCTATACCAGTGATGTGGATTGTTAGGGTGACATGGAGGAATTAGGGAATTTCTAGGGTGCATAGGTGTTAGGATCGAAAGTGGCAGGGAAACCACACCAACAAAGGTGGTTTACAAGCCCAAGCAATGTGGTTTTGCATAGGGTTCCCAAGAACCTGTAATCATTGTGGCGATGATGTGTGTCTCCCATGTGAAAATAGGAGGTAAGAAATTACAAGAGCATTGGGAAAAATTAACGAGTGGGAAAGTTATCATCCTGTAATATACACCAACATTTGATCTAAGATCTATGTGAGGAAACTTGTGCACAAGTGGATGTGTGTTAGAGATGTGACCCTTGCCAGTCACATCGACCAAGGAGATCATGTTAGGTGGAGTACGTTAGGGTAGAGTGGGACCCCTTGTCCCTGTTGGACAAGTTGAGCAACTGAGAGGGGAGGTGAATCAGTTGTATACACAATTTTCACTTGTATCTCTTTAACACGGATTACTTCTTTAATGCAACTTAAAAACTAATAAATATTTTGTCTCAGTGAAAATGAATTAGTAACCATCAATCGCATGAAATGGTCAGAGACACAAAATATTTATGAGGAAACCCATAAAGGGAAAAACATCTTCTTCTTCTTGTGTATGTAAAGAAAGCAAGCTACTTCAGTTACATCAAATTTTGTCTGAGCAACGACTCAGATGAGACTACTACCTCTTTATCTTCAACACCTACTGAAATACAACTTCTACTACCTGAATGAAAACTTCAACTTGTAATGAGACAGTTAGTCTCCCTAGCTCCTCCCTTCCTCCCTTAGTACTGGCTTCAACCTGTTTCAAACACTCTTCTTAAATTGTCAATATCCTTTTGTTAATTTCTTTCTGTGAACAAAAACCTGTAACCATCAATTCCATCTTTGCCAAACTTGTTATTGTTTTCAACCAACACGCATCTTACTCACATGAAACTATGTTCACACTCTGTCAATGCCAAAACTGATCAGTTGAATCTGTTCATGATTACTCTGTTATAAGCCTGGAAATCAAATATGTAGATAATCTTCATTGCAATAAATAATGACCTCAATGTATATTTGAATTACAAAGACAACCTTTAACTATTTAATGCATTTACCTTAGATGTAATTTCTCAATCAATAAAGCATTTCATACCTCTATTCTAGATTTATATCAGAGTTTATTCACTGTAAAAACAACTATACAATTTGAAACATCAGAGTGTACCTCTTCTCCGTGCATTTCTCATTTAAGGAGAAAATCAACTATGAACCTCTGGACTTTTCACAATCAAGAAACCAAACACATACCTTTGCACTTTCTAATTGTCTCAAACACATTTACCCTTGTGTTTTCCTTCCAGCAAATGAATAATGGAGTTCCATGTAAAAAAAAATTTGAATCTCTACATTTTTCTTCCTGCAAAATGAATAATGGAGTTCCAGGTAAAAATGTTTTTGAATCTCTACGTTTTTCTCTTCGGCAAATGAACAACAGAGTTCCAAGAAAAAATGTTTTTGAATCTTTACATTTTTCTCTTTGGCAAATGAGCAACAGAGTTCCAAGAAAACATGTTTTTGAATCTCTACGTTTTTCTCTTCGGCAAATGAGCAACAAAGTTCCAAGAAAGGACATTTTTGAATCTCTATGCTTTTCTCTTCGGCAAATGAGCAATAGAGTTCCAAGAAAAAAACGTTTTTGAATCTCTACGTTTTTCTCTTCGGCAAATGAGAAACAAAGTTCCAAGAAAAACTGTAAATGAACCTCTACGTTTTTCTCTTAAAAACCCATCACCGAGTTCTTGAACACACTCTGTTCTCTTTGTGTTTATCTTTCTCTTACCAAGACCAAAAATTTCATTAGGAAGTGTTTTCATTAGCTGTTGTAGTTGTCAACGTTAACTTTTTTCTTACTTATCTGGCAAACTTCTTTAACATATGAGCTTTGGTGATATAACTTATAGTGCACTTTTCCTTGCCTCTTTAACTAAGCCTTTGACCACCTAGTCATTTGGTTAATTTAGTCGCTAGTCCAACTAATGCAAATCAAACTCTTACTCATAAATGCAATAATGAGAAGTTTGACATCAATGGCAATAATGCCCATTCACTCTGTGCAATCTAGACAACAAACTCCCCCTTTGAAATTGATGGCAAACTTAAACCTTTTATCCCCCTTTTGTCATCGATGGAAAAGGATCAATCATACTCCTCCTGTCAGAAATACCAAGAAATACCAAGAAAAGATCACTTGTACAACAGTTGAAACAACATCAACTCCCCCTATCAACAAGACATGAATTTGTGCAAACTGTAACCAACCAGGGAAAAAGTATTGTAGAGGGGCCAAAATTCTAATAATAGAGCTGAAAGATGCACCATGGAAACCTGTAATCCTGAGTATAAGGAAAGAGAAAGATAATTACAGAAGGCAAACCCCCAAATGATCCCTGAAACTTTCAAATTGCATTCTAGGTAAGGGATTAGTAAAGATATCAACAATTTGATCTTTCGTACCAACATACTCCATCTTAATGATATTACTTAAAACCTGCTCTCAGATAAAATGAAATTTAATAGGAATATGTTTCGTTTTGGAATGCATAACTGGGTTTTTAGAGATACTAATGGCACTGGTGTTGTCACATAAAATAGGAATGGAAGCATCATAATGAATGTGTATTTCTGATAACATTTGTTTCATCCAAAGAACCTGAGTGCAACAATTTGTAGCTGCAATGTATTCTTCCTCAGCAGTAGAAAGGGAAACTGATGATTATTTCTTGCTAGACCAACTCACCAGACATCCTCCAAGATAGAATGTTTCTCCACGAGTACTTTTCATGTCATCAACACAACATGCCCAATCAACATCAATGAAAGCATACAAATCAAGTTGATTACCCTTAGGATACCATAAACCATACTCTGTTGTGCCCTTAAGATATCTGAGAATCCTTTTGACTGCAAGTAAATGAGAAGCTTTAGGAGAGGCTTGAAACCTAGCAACTTGACAAACTACATGCATAACATTGAGCCTTGTAGTTGTAACATATAGAAGGCTGCCAATCATAGATCTGTACATTGTCTGCTCAACATTTTCAGAATCATCATTTTGACTTAACTTACTATTGGCACAGGGGAAGACCCAAGGTTCAACGCTACAACATTGCACCAACAAAACCCTAACTATCGGTCCTTTCGGAAACACTTTCAAAGCAGATGAAGTCTCACCCGAGGTAGAGATAGGGGTGGTTGCGTGACTCCAGTTTCTGCAACCTTAGATGGGGAACATATCTGTGACTGTAACACCTTAATAGGGCACTTAGCAGTTATAGTTCATCGGTATCCAATCTTAGTTTACAACGCAATTAAACCCTAATTACAAAGCATTGCAGTATTTAACCAGATCTACTACATTCAAGCACTAAGCACATCCACATAGGTCAGATCTAGTATTCATCCATATTATTAAGCACCTAGCATTAACATATATATCTACCATTCATCTATCTAGCATTAACATATCTATCTGTTGTGCCATGACCTCCTGTTCAACGAACTCTTATATGATTGCTTCGTTGACGGGTCCCTCTAGGTGTTGTTCAACTGCAGTGACGACTTGCTCTAGTTCTTCTCCCTGGCCTTCGATCTTTGTGAACAGTTGGTAAGCCTCATCCTATATAGGTTGGAGCCTCTGAGTCACCTCCATGAATTTTCTCTGAATGGTGTGGACTTGTTGTTGTGTAGTGCATTGCTCTTGGGATCACTTCATCCCTTCAACAACTGACAGGGGCTTCAACTGCGTCTGTATTGTTTCTGCTTGATACTTCGCCTCTTGGAGTTGTGACTTCGGTGTCTTCAATTCTATATTCTTAGTGAGTTGCTCATACGTCTCAGCACTGTAATCACTCAATTTCTTACATTCCATGGCGAGGCCCTTGATTCTTTCAACTGCGCTTCGGCCAGTTGCTTCTCTTTGATCTCTTACATCCTACGGAGTGTTGGGCATTGTGCGGAGCTCTAAGTCTGCTATTCGTTGTTGTAGCTGCTGGATAGCTTCTGCGAGCTTCTCTACTTGATGCATGACTCGGTCTTCTGCCTGTGGTTCTAAGCCTGTCACAGATCAAAGTGCTCTGTTGACTACTTCTTTCACTTCGAGTTGATTTGTGAGCAACTGTTCCTTTTCTTACTGCATATGTTCTTTCTCCTTTTCAAGCTTCATCTGGAGAGAAACCTTCTCCTCTTCTGCAAGTGGGCGTTGTTCTATGAGTACTCCTTGCACTTGCTTCAAGGCCTGGGTGGATTGTTCTGTTTCTTCTTGTACTCGGCGAAGGCGAGCTTCGGTTGCATCTGCTAGTCGGTGGAGTTGGGTTGGCTCATCTCCCAACTCTGGTTCTCCCGATGGAAGGGGCGTAGTGGACATTGCAGGACTGGACTGAAGGGCCTACTGTACCCCTGGGATTTCGACCTCAATTCTGTCGTACATTTCCTCCTGCTTGGCTTCTTGTTTCTCCACGATTTCCTGCAAGGCGTTGTTTAGGGATGCTATGATGAAGTCAAAATCATCGGTAGTGAGTATAGTCTACATCTTGGTCATGGTGGCTCTGGATTTCTTCTGGGAAGAAGGTTTCGGGGGAGAAACCTTGCTCTTCTTTAGGGGATCGATCTCATCTCTAGGCAGTGCTACTTCACCTTGTTTTTGTTCATCTTCTTTTCCATTTATCTCTTCTACTTCGTCATCACCCCCTCGGTCAGGTGATACTGAAGCAGTCTTTCTTGAGGCGCTTCTTAAGTCTTGGACCTCTTTGGTCTTATTCCTTCTGTTGGGTCTGGATGTATCATGTTCTTTGTGCGTGATCTCTGGGCTGTCAGGGTCAGACATCTTTGCAGGTTTTGTGGGAATAAGGAGGGTTGCTGACCAGTCCTTAGTGATCTCCTCAAGGTCCTCTTTCGTGATCTTGTAGTATGACTGAATCTCCTCCTTGTGCTCGTATGATCACGCTGCAATTTATATGAAGTTTCGATCCATGTGAAACTTCATCAGGGGTCGGAACCTCTATAGGGTGTTCGGACTCATGCGAGGTTCAACTTCGATGGCTCTCTTCAGCTGGAGGTAGTATGTGTTAAAAAAAACGTTCGACTGCCACTGTTTACTCATATCGCTCGAGTACTAGAGCGTGGTGAACTTCCCAGCAAGCGACACGAATAGCTCAATGTCTGGGAAGGTCACACCTTCTAGAATTTTCCAAGAAATAGACGCAATGAGGATCAAGAGCCAGCTAAAATGGAATTCATAGCCCTGATCCTATGCTTCATGGAATTCCAGTTCAAGATGATTAACTAGGTACTTCACCCAGTTCATCTATAGACCTTCCACGCACTTCCCTGCAAGGTCAACGACAAAGCCTGTGACCTACGTGGGTCGGTTCTTCCTTACTATATTTCCTGCAATTAACTGACATGCTAGGTGCATTGCGCCATTCTGGATGGAAGCTACCATGTAGCATCGCGTCCCCTTCTCAACATCGTCATATGTATCCTTGATCTTTTGTGCTAGTGCGTGATCTGTGGCTTTTCCTAGACAGAAGTCCTACGGAACAAGTCCTTGCATACTCAATCCTGTGATCCTATGGATCAACATCAGATCGACTATGATACAAAATTCAAGCCATAAGTAGCTGCCATGGTAAAATGAAAGTAGTATCTTGACACAGGCATTAACTTCCTAGTGCCTTCCGAAATGTGGGATTTTCATTACATTTAGCAGGGTGGACTGCGCGAGGTTCATCGTCCACGACTGGGGGATTATCTTCGAATTCTTCCCCTTCGTCTTGGTCAAGTATTTGTATGAAGCTAGCATGCTATGGTTCTTGCGATCTTTGGGGTTGAATTCATTGAACTTCAATGCTGTGATCTTGTCCTGATGTTCTCTTATCGCGTGTATCCCCTTCGGGAGGTACGCAATAACCATAGTGTACTCAAAATATCTTAGCACACTATCTCGACTCACAACGTCGGCCAGATGTGAGATGTAATTGGGCAATATAGTCGGGATCAACTTCGCATTTTCTAGGTCATCTATGTGCTTGGTTCTCTTCTCTGTTGTTGGTCGGGATGGCCCGGATCCGCGAGCAGTTGATGGAGAGGCTTTCACTCCTCTCGTCGACGACGCTTGTACACCCACAGACATTACTCTTTCAATCATGAGGTCAATGAGTACCTCCTTCACAGACTCTTCAACTGTGCTAAGTTCTTCAGACATACGCATGCGTGGTCTAATCTCTTAGGTTTGAAGAGTAACTAGTCAATGCAACGGGATGGATGGTGATAGTGCAATGATCACTGTGCGAAATCAACTAATCTGTGGGCTCAGATTCACGGTTAGAAAAAGTGTTCTCAGTGCAAGGTTTGACGGAATAAATAGATAATGAAGCAACAGATCTCTCCAACGGGCGAGAGGCCTCCATTAACTCAGTTATGTCCATTACAGCGCGGTCTCAACAGTCTGATGGTGAGTTGTTTGGACATAAATTCCTTTCTACTCATTTGGGGTGTCGGTCTAACGGTTATACTATTCCCAACGGCTATATTACTTCGCGATGGAGAAGTGCTATGTGATGTTGTTCTGATATCCCGACGAAGTTCCTATTTTGTAAATTTTCCCTCTGTGAAGTTCCCTCTGGACCCTTTTGTAACTTTTCAATCTTTGCTCTCTTTTTACTTAGTTTTCTAGCCTGCTTTCCAGTGAGCTTTGTCTCAATATTCCTCTTTTCATTCTGATTCTTATTTCCTCTTCGCATAGTAACTTTGCGTTGTTTATATTCTTTCCTAAGATTCAAGGGTAATACTTCTTCTCTATCTGGGATAGGTACTTCAGTCTTCTACAAATCTTCTTGTGTTCTTGCAACTTCGACATCCAAGTCTCTGGTCCTAAGTAGCTTCGATTTGTTCTCATGTTATTCAATCAGTTGTGCGATCCTCCTAGTCATGAAATCTTTCAACTCTTTCTTCTTATGCTCTAAGATTTCTTCCTTCCTTCTGGCTTGATCTCTTTCAATCCAAGGTTTTCCTAGTAACATAGTAAATGGATCGTTGTTCCCATTAAATTTAACAACCTCAAAATCTTCCTCTGTCGAAGTTCCATTGGCATTGATAGATATCTGGGTGATCTTTTCACATAGGGTTATCAATTTTCTTCTGAATAATCCTATTCCTCCCAATGAAGGAATCATAGCAGACTCCCCTAAAAGTTCCCAAGTTCTTTCTATCATGATATTCACCTATGTTTCCTCATCCAGAACACAGTCAATGTCAAAGTCTCATATTCTTGCTTCAATGAACTCTTTTTCTTTGAAGATCTCTGATAACATGATATGTCGGTGGTCATTCAGGGTTTCTTTCATCTGTAGCAATACTTTCTCTAATTTTTTCTGGGGTTCTACCATGATCTCAGTTTATGGATCTGCCTTAGGGTTTTCTTGGTTCATATTCATTCTTTCAACCTTAGAAATCATTCTAGGACAACCCAATACTTCATGGTCCATAGCTCTACAACAAAGACAACTAGATCTTCTACCAGGGCATTCCTTAGCCAGAGTCTCAGTCTATTCAACTGTAACAAAGGGTTAATCCTCGTTTTCTTTTAAATGATCCCCAACCTTTCTTGCACTCCGCACTAGGATCATAGTAGCTAACCTGCAAAAAAATATTTCTAGGGTCTTGCATCTATTTGTTAGTCCAAACATTCTCTCTATGCATATGTATAACATATCTTTCACTATTCTTATCAGATCTACTCATATCAAATATTCTTTAATCTATCAGTGCCCTAGTTTTCAAGCTAGGACAAAATCTTATCAAACGTACCTAGATCCATACTTTAGAAACACAAATTTCCACTAATCTTATCTTTAGTAGAGCACAAAGCTTCTAGATCTAAAACTTTTCACTATTCTTACCTTTATTAAAGCACGGAGCTTGCAGATCTTACCTCTTTAAGAAAAAAAAAATCTCATTTTTACCTTTCTCAGAGCACAAAGCTTTCAGATCTTACCTATTATCTTTAGATCTGACCCTTCTTCTTAGCACAGAGCTTCATAGGTCGAGTAGAATACTGCGCACTAGATCGAAAGATCTACGCACATATTTTTCACAATTTCAGGTCAGATCTTCACACAGAGCTTCTCTTTCCTTAGTTCCCAACAATCACAGTTTCAGTCCTGACAACGGAACCATTTGTTGGCACAAGGGAAGACCCAGGGTTCAACGCTACAATAGCACACCAAAAAAAACCTAACTACCGGCCCTTTCGGCAACACCTGCGAAGTAGATGAAGTCTCACCTGAGGTAGAGGCAGGGGTGGTTGCAAGAATCCAATGTCTGCAACCTTAGCTGGGACACAAATCTATGACTATAACACCTTAACATGGCACTTAGTAGTTATAGTTCATCAATATCATGTCTTAGTTTACAGCACAGTTAAACCCTAATTACAGAGCATTGCAATATTTAACCAGATCTACTACATTTAAGCACTAAGCACATCCATGTTAGGCGAAATATATGTCGTTATAATAACGTTGTAGTACTTGCCCAACTATTTAATTGTCAACCCGGGGTACGTAAACTGACGAAGCACATGCACTGTTTGTGCAGGACTGAAGTAGAACTAATCTAATCTAATCTATGTTGTTGAAATCAAACTAATCTAAGAAAGCATTGAAACACTAACTAGGAAAGCATGAAATTTCATAAGGGAAATACAACATGTGAAGAGTTAACAACAATGACACATGTGAGCTCACACAATAAGACGATGTTGAATTACATTACAAGAATCAATCAATCTTCATGAAACAATAATGAAAGTATGAACCAATGAAACCAAGCTAAGAATCCCCTTCTCTTTTGAATCCTAATGACTACTCTGATTCTAATCACATCCTAATTGACTAATTTAATCCTCATGAAGAGAGAGCACTCTCTTTTATACATGAGAGCCTTGAAGATAAGATAACCATCTCATTATTACAGATCCACTATTCTCTCAACCACTCTCAACTACTTTCCCATTATTACAAGATATGATCCCTTTAAATCCTCACACATATCTCTCATATATCTTAGATAAGATATTCTAACCAAATCTCCATGATCTTCTCCTTGAAAAGAGGCTTGAATAATTATCTCCTTTGGAATGATGGAAGAGATATTCGAGAAGTCTCTTTGAATTAATCATCCACATTACAAAGCTCACACATAATTGAGATATATATGAAAACATGTATATTTTCTAATATTTATCATAAATTCACTTTTAATACTAAAATGAATAAAGTGGAAAATAATAATGTGAAACCCAAATGTATTTATGCAAATGATATGACGAAGGTTTAATAGGGCGATGAAATGTAAGGAATAGTGAAGGGAAAGGTGGATGAAAATAGGACATTTATGAGCCCCAACAATCCACATAGGTCAGATCTAGTATTCATCCATACTATTAAGCACCTAGCATTAACATATATATCTACCATTCATCTATATCGAAGCACTAAGAAAGTTAACATATAAACACATCAATACATAGCACAAAGCAGAGCAACACAACATGTACATGGTTCACCCCCACCCTGGGGCTACGTCCACCAACTCTTCATCTTCTTTATTAGCTTCTTTAATCAGTTACATGCACAAATCCACAAAAACCCTACTCCGCAGAGGACAGAAGATCTACGCACCTCACGAGATCCTCCTTTCCTGGGCTAGGTTATAGCACTAATCCTCTTCTCAATCTCTTACACTCACTTGCACTAAGCTTTGCAAGCCTCATACAGTATGCACAAAAGCAATCTCCACTCAGCACTTAGCACTTTCGATCACATAGATCGAAATTCAACACTTAGCACACTCGCCTCTTCTTACATCGCCTAACTACTTATTTATACATTACAAAATGGGCCTAAACATGGGTAAACCCATGGTCCGACATTCTCATACCCGTTACATAATCCTGAATCCCAAAAAGGGCCCTAAAAAGGGTCGAGATCCCGCGATATCTGCTTCATCCTGCGCTTCGCCTTCGACAGCCTGTCGAAGTCCCAAAAATAGGTCAAACCTAATCCAGGTGGATATCGATGGCCACCCACCTTTTCCAACTGGCCCAAAACATGTTTCTGGCAATTTTGGCAATTTACTATTTTTAGCAGGTTTTAACTTCCGGGGCCATTTTGAGGGTCTAAATGAAGTTTTTTCGAGATTTAGGTTCTCAATGATAGCCGAAGGCATGATTGAGCCCCCAAAATGAATCTCCTCGACGATACCTTTCCAACGAGCTATCACATGCCTAAAACGGAGATCGTATGCAAAAGTTACGACTCCGGGAAGTTGATGTACTAACTTACCCAAACAGGGCCCACATGACTTTTGGCGCTTCATCTCCTAGGGTTAGGTTTTTGGATGTCTAGGACTTTTGGCATTCCCATCTATTGTAAAAATGCCTTTCGAGCCTCATTGTAATCATCTTCTTGCGAATGTGAGTAGCCGTCACATCTCTTCTCAGAGATAAGCTGCCACCATTCTAGCGAGTCTTTCACTCTGTATTTTTACAGTCTCTGTACATTTATTTGATTAATAGAAATCGTGTATTACTGTATATCTTTGTTTATGGTTGCATCTCTGATACATTTATGTTATATTATTGAATATCTGCAATATCTCTGTGCATTTCTTTATTATATCTCCGCTCTCATTTCGTGCCGAAAATAATCTGGATCAGTGGTATCAGAGCAAGCTGCTCTTGGTCGTTTTTTTCAGTGCATGTCCCCGACGAGGTCCGAGTATAGCAATTTGGGTCTTGAGCTTGTCTCTCTTGAAGAGAATCGCTCTCACACACCCAAGAAACCCTCAATGGCGGAAGAAAAGAAAATCGACGGAGCAGACGATCCTATCAATCTGTTGCTTGAGCAAGCTCTCACGCGACAGAGGGATGAAATGATGGAGAATTTTGCCCACATCCTTAAATGCCTACCGATAGCATCAGGTGCATCTTCATCAAGCGGCCACTTTGAAGGCACCTCTCCTTTCAAGGTACAAGTTAATTTTGATATTCCTGTATTTGAAGGACAGATAGATGCAGAAGCCCTAGAAAAATGGTTAACTCTGCTAGAAGGTTATTTCTCTGTTCACAATTTTTCCGACAAAGAAAAGATCACCTTC
>ML779640.1:1114662-1132528 GCA_009831015.1 Picea engelmannii | reverse complement strand
CACATTTGAAAATTCTTGAGCATTTCATTGATATATTTAGTTTGAGAAATGAAAATACCTTCATCAAATTGAGTGATTTGAAGACCTAAGAAAAATTTCATTTCACCAAGCATGGACATCGAAAACTCATTCTGCATAATTTCAACAAACTATTGGCTAAGTTGATCATTATCACTCCCAAAAATAATATCATCTACATAAATCTCAACAATGACAAGCTATCATGTTCTTCTTTAATATAAAGATTACTACCAATGTTGCTTTTTCTGTATCCTTGTTGCCTTAAGTATTTATCAAGCATGGAATACCAAGCTCTTGGAGCTTGCTTTAGCCCATACAAAGTCTTTTTCAACTTGTAAACATGATTTTATGCTTCTTGCACTTGAAACCCATCCGGTTGTTCCATGTATACTTCTTCCTCTAATTCACCATTTAAAAATGCAGATTTTACATCCATTTGATAAACTTTAATGTGCTTGGAACTAGCATAAGACAAAAACAGCCTAATGGATTCCATTCTTTCAAGAGGAGCATAAGTTTCTCCATAATCTATGCCTTCTACCTGTGCATACCCTTTACAAACCAGTCTAACTTTATTTCTAGTGACCTTACATGCTTCATCCAACTTATTTCTGAAGACCCATTTAGCCCCAATAACATTCTTATTTAAAGGTCTAGGAACCAATTCCCATGTCTCATTCTTTTCTATTTGACTAATATCTTCTTTCATTGCTTTCATCCAATACTCATCATTGATTGCTTCTTCAACATTCTTGGGTTCAAACAGAGAGAGTAATGATACATGTTCGTGATTTGAACTAGATTCTTGCCTTTTTCTTCTAGTTTCAACACCTGCATGTATATCACCAATGATTTGCTCTTCAAGATGATTTATTTGTACCCTTTTGTTTGGGGTCTTAGATGGAGTTGAACCTTGCACCAAAGTAGGAATCAAATTTTCATTGTTAGTTGATTTAGTTTCCTCTATATCACTTGATTCTTCTTCCATTTTCAGTTTTTCATATATTTCATATGTCTGATGATCTTTCTGTTCAATTTTGGATTTTAAAAATGAAGATTCATCAAATTTAACATCTATGGCTTCAACAACTTTCTTCAATCTGAAAGTGTAGCACTTATAAGCTTTTCTTGAGCATGAATATCCAACTAAAATACCTTCATCAGTTCTAGAATCCAACTTTCCCATATTTTTATCAACTTTCTTTATGTAACACTTATTACCAAAGATTCTAAAGTGTTTTACACTTGTTGGCCTACCTTTCCATAATTGATAAGGTGTTTTGTCATAGTTATTTCTCAACAAGCTTATATTCAGAATATGAACAACAGTATGGACAGCTTGAGGCCAAAGTATGTTACTCAGTTTAGATTCATTTAGCATTGTTCTTGCCATCTCCATAACAGTTCTATTTTTCCTTTCAACAACACCATTTTGTTGAGGTGTTTCAGTAATAGAAAAATGTCTTTTGATATCATTATCATCACAATACTTATTGAATTCTTTAGAAACAAACTCTCCGCCATTGTCTGATCTTAAGCATTTAATTTTCATGTCAATTTCATTTTCAGACAATTCTTTCAAAATTTGAAAACAATTGAATGTTTCAAACTTATTTTTCAACAAAAACATCCAAGTCATCCGAGTAAAGTCATCCACAAATAACAAAAAATATCTTTCACCATTTAATCTCATTGTCTTCATAGGTCCACAAACATCAGCATGTACTATTTCCAAAGGTTTTTTTGTAGAGTGTTCTTTGGTCTTAAACCTAACTCTAGTTTGTTTACCATGTTGACACTGTTCGCAAATAGAACTGGTAAGATTCTTCATGACAGGTAAATCTCTTATAACTTCCTTTTTGTTTAACTGAATCAGATTTTCAAAGTTAATATGCCCAAGCCTTTTGTGCCACAACCAACTTTCATCTTCATTCCCAAGATAACAAACTTTCCTTTTTCTCATCTAGTATGTAAATGTTGTCTGGTGTTCTTGTAGTTGTTCCAACTAACCTATTTGTTTTGACATCTCTGATTTGAAATTTTTTTGAATCAAAAATCATATAATTCCCTTTATCACAAGTTTGAATTACACTCAATAAATTGTGTTCCATATCCTCAACCAACAAGACATTTTCAACCATAATTTTTTTTTATTCAGAGACATAGTACCTCTTCCAATTATCCTAGCTGATTGTTCATTACCAAAAGTGATTGTACCATCTTTTCTTTCATCTAATGTAACAAAATTATGTTTTATGTCTGTCATATGTTTTGAACATCCACTATCCACACACCATTTTACTTTATGATCAGCCTGTAAAGCTAGAGTGCATTTTTCAGATTCTAAATGGTCACTTTTTTTTTCCACCATCTAGCTTTTAGAATAGCGTAATTAGGTTCAGCACATTTCTGAAAGTTCATTGGATAGTTTCTTGACACATGTCCAAAATTATTACACCTATGACATTCACCCTCAAACCTTAAAACATCAAATCTGTTATATGAATTGTTCACGCTTTTTTGAATGGTTCTATCATGCCGTCTTCCATAATCAAACTTAGATTTGTCATGATTGTTATGTGCAATTATGTTTCTTGAAAATGCATTGCAAAAAGCATCTTTATGTCCATATTTGTAACAAAAGAAACAATAGCCATCAAACCTGTTCCGATTCTTGTCATAGCTTCTTCTATGTACTGTTGAAGTCGGATTTCCTTCTTGCTTTACTGATTCCATCTGCTTGCTAGTGTTTTTCACATTTGTATGTCATGTACCTGCTTTTTAAAAACTTGTACTAGTACTTGCATTAGTAACCTCATATTTATAACAAATTCTAGTTTTGTCATTTGTTGGTCTTTGATTATTAATAATCTATTTCAAAATCCTTGAGCTATCATCCATGTTATTTTCTTGTAGCTTCTTTCTTAATGAGACAACTTCTAGTTTCAGACCATCATTTTCCTTTTCCTTTTCCTTTTCTACAAGCAAATTGTTTAGTGCTTCCTTAGTTACTCTAGCTTCTTTTGTTTTGAGCTTTAAATCAATTATCATAGTTTCAATTCTTTCTATCAACTTGATAGATTTATGTATCTCATTTTCAAGATTCTTCATTTCTTCTTTGAAATGTTTACAGTCTCTTCTTACCTTTCTAAGTTCAGTCAAAGCACTTACAAGCTCAGCTTCCAAATCAACTTCACCTTCTTCTTCTTCATTATCTTTATCATCCTGATTTTCTATAGCCATAAACAATCTTATATCTGAGCTAACATCACTTTCATCTGATTCTGAAGAGTCACTAACATATTTAATAAATAGACTTTTCTTTTTATATGAGTTTCTTTGAAAAGACTTCTTATACTTGTTCTTGTATTCTTTACTCTTTCTATTGCTTTCGTCTTCACTATCATAATGCTTATTGAAAGGACACTTAGAAGCAAAATTTCTTATTCTACCACAACCAAAACATTTAAGAGGAAGCATACCTTTGTATTTGCCAGTACCCTTTTTAAGATTTTTGACAAAATTAGCTTCTTCCATATCCTCTTTTGAATCCCCATAATTGTTGGTTTTTGCTTCAACCTTTTTCTTGTCCTTCTTTGTTGCCTTGAAAGATGCTTCTTTCCTAGTAGAATTCTCACCAGAGGTCCTCATCTCATATGCTATTAGTATCCCGTGTAGTTCATCCATTTCTAAAGTAGAAAGATCAGTTCTTTCTTCTAAAGAAAATATTTTTGGATCAAATCTTACAAGTAGAGATCTAAGTACCTTTTGTACAATATTAACATTTTTAACTTCTTTTCCTAGATCTCTCATGGTATTAACTACTTCATCAAATACGAAGGAAGCAAGTTGCTATATCTTCAGATTCTTCCATTTTTAAACTTTCAAATTGACTCATATATGACTGTAACTTATCATTCTTCACCTTAGTATCTCCTTCATAAACATTTTTTAGCTTGTCCCATAATTCTTTTGCTGACACACAGTGCATAACCTTAATAAATTTTGACCCTGCTAAACCTCCAAGTATTGCATACATAGCTTTGGAATTGATTTCATAAAGTTGCCTACCTGCAACATCTGTTGGAATGGTTGTTGGAACACTATTTTCATTCAACACTGCTTGCCAAACATCTACTCCTTGAGCTTGCAAAAACAATTTCATCTTGATACTCCAAAAGGCATAGTTATGTCCATCAAATAGAGGTAATCCATGTTTTGTAAATTCAGATTTCTTATCCATCATAAAAGACCAAACTTCCAATGATTAAACCGAGCTCTAAAGTAACCGGATCTGATACCAATTGTTGGACAATTGGGGGGGTGAATCAGTTGTATACACAATTTTCACTTTTATCTCTTTAACACAGATTACTTCTTTAATGCAACTTAAAAAGTAATAAATATTTTGTCTCAATGAAAATGAATTAGTAACCATCAATCACATGAAATGGACAGAGACACAAAATATTTATGAGGAAACCCATAAAGGGAAAAACCTCTTCTTCGTCTTATGGATGTAAAGCAAGCAAGCTACTTCAGTTACATCAAATTTTGTCTGAGCAACTACTCAGATGAGGCTTCTACCTCTTTATCTTCAACACCTACTGAAAGACAACTTCTACTGCCTGAATGCAAGATTCAACTTGCAATGATATGGTTAGTCTCCCTAGCTCCTCCCTTCCTCCCTTAGTACTGGCTTCAACCTGTTTCAAACACTCTTCTTAAATTGTCAATATCCTTTTGTTAATTTCTTTCTGTGAACACAAACCTGTAACCATCAATTCCATCTTTGCCAAACATGTTATTGTTTTCAACCAACATGCATCTTACTCACATGCAACTCTGTTCACACTCTGTCAATGCCAAAACTAATCAGCTCAATCTGTTCATGATTACTCTATTATAAACTTGGAAATCAAATCTGTAGATAATCTTCATTACAATAAATAATGACCTCAATGTATATTTGAATTACAAAGATAGCCTTTAACTATTTAATGCATTTACCTTAGATGTAATTGCTCAATCAATCAAGCATTTCATATCTCTATTCTATATCTATATCAGAGTTTATTCACTGTAAAAACAACCATACAATCTGCAACATCAGAGTGTACCTCTTCTCCGTGCATTTCTCATTTAAGGAGAAAATCAACTATTAACCTATGGACTTTTCACAATCAAGAAACCAAACACATACCTCTACACTTTCTAACTGTCTCAAACACATTTACCCCTGTGTTTTCCTTCCAGTAAATGAATAATGGAGTTCCGGGTAAAAACGTTTTTCTTCTTGCAAAATGAATAATGAAGTTCCAGGTAAAAACGTTTTTGAATCTCTACATTTTTCTCTTCAGCAAATGAGCAACAGAGTTCCAAGAAAACACGTTTTTGAATCTTTACATTTTTCTCTTCGGCAAATGAGCAACAGAGTTCCAAGAAAAAAACGTTTTTGAATCTCTACGTGTTTCTCTTCGGAAAATGAGCAATAGAGTTCCAAGAAAGAACGCTTTTGAATCTCTACGTTTTTCTCTTCAGAAAATGAGCAATAGAGTTCCAAGAAAAAATGCTTTTGAATCTCTATGTTTTTCTCTTCGGCAAATGAGCAACATAGTTCCAAGAAAAAACGTAAATCAACCTCTACGTTTTTCTCTTAAAAACCCA
Source organism: Picea engelmannii (assembly GCA_009831015.1). Lineage (NCBI taxonomy): Eukaryota > Viridiplantae > Streptophyta > Pinopsida > Pinales > Pinaceae > Picea > Picea engelmannii. The sequence goes on along the minus strand of ML779640.1, from coordinate 1,126,840 downwards.
TCACCGAGTTCTTGAACACGCTATGTTCTCTCTATGTTTATCTTTCTCTTACCAAGATCAAAAATTTCATTAGGAAGGGTTTTCATTAGTTGTTGTAGCTGTCAACGTTAACTTTTGTCTTACTTATCTGACAAACTTCCTTAACATATGAGCTTTAGTGATATAACTTATAATGCACTTTTCCTTGCCTCTTTAACTAAGCCTTTGACCACCTATTCATTTGGTTAATTTAGTTGCTAGTCCAACTAATGCAAATCAAACTCTTACTCATAAATGCAATAATGAGAAGTTTGACATCAATGGAAGTAATGACCATTCACTTTGTGCAACCTGGCCAACATCCATGGTCCAAATCATGTTAGGTGGAGGAAAAGGACAATTGGATATGAAGTGGCCCTCAATTAAATAAAATAATGATAAATAAAGTTATAAAGCAGAGGAAAAGTAAGAAGCATACCATGATGGTTGACCTGGAAAGCAAATGTGGCAATGAAGGTGACATGGATACATAAAAGGATGCTACGTGGACACCAATGCCACATCATTAAGCATGTGCCATCCCATGCCATCAAGTATGACACATCAACAAGGTAGAGGTATATTTTAAAAAAGAAGAAGTGTGGAGCCAACATCTTATTTTGGCCACAATAGGAGTAGAAAATCTTAGATCTAGGTGAAATTTTGGGAATAGGATTGTCAGTCAATTCAATTGCTTAAATTGCTTTACATTAAATTATCACCAGGGAGCTTGTAAGATTGTGATATGCCGACAAAATATATGCAGGAGTAGGAAACTAAATCTAAGCTAAGCAAGCTGAATAAAAATGTTTTGATTGACAAGACACTTCCAAGAATCATAGTCAAGGATACAAGTGCTATGTTACAATGATAATTTAGCTACCTCATGGATTGACTAATTCTTGTAGCTTGATCAAAATGAAAATAAACACTGCATAAATGAAATGCTACAGAGTTCAATTGAGGTCAATGAACTTATGTTTCAATCATTAACCACATTCCTTTGATTGATATCAAGAGCATCAATTGGCTTTGTGATCACTTATAAAACTTAGCCTGTAATTCCTAACTCTGTAGGGAAACCCACACTTGCATAAATGAACGAGCATAAAGGAATGGACATGAAATGGAATGAGAAACTACTGCAATAACATCACACAACGTAAAGAAAACTGATTGGGCAGTGTATACCATAGATAGGGGGCCATGCCTCTCTTGGCATATACTGCCAAGAAGGACTATAGTAGAAAATTCTTGATATGCAGCAACAAGCTATTTATTCCAACATCAAAATGATTACAATGATCCTTCTACTCTCTAACTCTTTCACTACTGAACTATGAACTATCTAGCTTCCAAGATGAATGATATCCTCTCATATTTATACATATAGGAAGAGGAGTTACAACAAGAGATTAGATCTTAAACAAGTGGATCTCATAACCAACAAATCCTAGATCCTAAATATGTGGATCTCCTCCACTAAATATTGGATTTGTCTAAGATCATTTTAATAGGATAATACAACATATTTCATGAGATCCATGTGTCCAAATTTGTGGGTATGGGCCACAACTTGGTCAAACCACTTAGCTACAAAATTGCATGCTAGAATGACTAGTTTTAGAAATCTCAACCACACACCCATTGTTTTGTACTTTTTGTAGATTTTCCTTGCGAGTCAACTAATTGACCCCATTTTGCACAAAACTCGTATTTTATATTTTCTATGTTCCTATTCATTTGTTCATAAATTACATGGAAAGTTTGACTACCAAAACAGCCAATTAGCTGCAGAATTGCCAATAGCTACAAAATTTCCAACAACTGTTGAATTCATAAGCAAGTTAGGAAATCACAAAATCTACCATAAGTAATCATCAAAACATGATAAATTGACCATTTTAGTGTACATATAACACATGAAGCTCTTATAGGATGAAAATGGACAATTACATGGATATGCCCTTAATGAAGTGAATGGATATAGAAGGGGACAATAGGTGAAATAATGGCTAATGGAATCATAAAAAATGACAATTCTGAGGCCCAAAAAGGACTACAGTGAGAAGGATGATAAAAGTGTCCAAGAGGGTCACTAGCCAACTCAACTCCAGATTTCCAAAATCTGGAGATTTGTGGTTTTTGAAGAACAAGGTGGTATTCCTGGACAAAGGCCCTTTTGTTAATGAAATTATGATAGTGAGTTAGGGGAGTAGATATGAAAAAACTTAGTGGAGCAATTAGCCAAATTCCAAAGTGTTTGAAATGGAAATGAAAAAATATGCCAAAATCCATTATTCCATGAGACGTTTTGGAGTTTTTTGAGATTTTCATAGAAGGAAAAGGGACCCCAAATCACAAATCTAGAAAATATTCCATACTTGACATTTTACCTCCTCAAAAATCCAAACACCTTTGTATTATTGAATATTTCCTATTTTTTTTGCATTTGGGAGATACCCATTTTGGCTAAAAATTCAAAGTCTAGAGAAAATGCAAAAAAACATTTCACAATTTCATATTGATGTAGAATTCTTTAGGAGCATTCGAATCACAATCTAAATATTGACATGTACTCACCATCACTGGCATTATCTGCACCGGATACAAAATTTTTCTTGGTTTTTAACAGATTTTATTCTATAGGTGGCAAAAGTTGGCCTCTGAACCTAATTGCACTAGTGATAAAAGTGCTAAAATTGGGAAAAATGGAGATTTCAGACAACTATAACTTTTAGCTCTAAGCTCATATTGGAGCATGACCATAATCATTGTATAACTTTTAGCTGTAAGCTCATATTGGAGCGTGACCATAATCATTGTATAGACGATTTAGGGGATTATATGCATGAAGAATTAAAATATGGATAATTGCTTTACGATTCTTCATAAAGTGAGGACTTGAACTTTAAGTGACAAAAAAAAAATTACAAAATGCATAATTTCCAAAATTTGAGAAAAATGCTACATATCTAGGAAATGAAACGGTTCTAATAGTAGTATTTGTATGCACAATTCTTCTTGTAGATTCAATGTTACAACTTGAACAATTAAAACTCATAACTAAAGGGCACAAGTGTTACCTTCCTAATAAGTCAGGTTGACTTAATAACATTTCTCAACAATTTTCATTATGACCTTTAGTATAAATTATTATTACGCGGAAGGCGTTCTCTAGGGGAGGTTGTTGGCATGAAACAGTGAAAATAATAAAGGAAGCTTCCTTTGCTAATCCATCACAAGTTCACGTCTGTTTTATTCACGAGCCCCGATCACGGCGGTCTGTTTCTGTTTTAGTTTTCACTGTCCACGGACAAGCCATGGGATCGAAACCTGCCACGATCTTTGTTGAGAATATTTTCTGTGAAATCGTGCGGTCGGCCCTCACAATCAGCATGAAAAAAATGCGCTACAAATCTCACACGGCCAGCAACAGCCTGTCACGGATTTCGAGAATTACACTCTAAACCCTAGAGCCTTCGAATGTCAGGTAGGTCAAGGGTTCGAACCTCGAGCATTGGCGAGCATTGCAATTTCAGTGCCCTGGAAGTCCTAGTTGGCGTAAGAAAAATAAAAAGAGAAGGTCGCGGGTGGGCATGGCAGACGAAGAATCGAAACTCACCGAGCACACGACCAAGGCCAAAGCCAACGCCGTGGCAGAAGTTGTCAAGATGAAAATTTCTTCGTCGCTGCCAAAAACATAGAAAGCATATACGATTGATGCAAATGCGATAGAAGGAACAAGTCTATATGTATTAATTAGTTGAACAGTACAAAAATTTGAAGGACGGGCCTCGACTTCAATACGTTGGCCCGTGTGACCATGACTTCTGTGCTTAGAGAGGTTGCATGTGACCTTGCCTTTGTTTTTACCACTTAGAAAAGTCAGTCCCTAGACCTTTATTTCTATCCCCGAGGTGCATTTTGTGGAAAGTGAGAGGCACATAATTTTTTTTAAATTTATTTATGATAGAGCACTGAGTTTATGGATGTGATTGGTTGTTCGTGTGATAGATATCTGGTTAATATAGCTGAGGTAAATTGGTAAAAGTTGATTTTTTTTGAAGTATTTATTTATGTTTAAATTATAAAATTGAAAGAACATTCTCAAAGTATTTGAAAAGAAACTATTAATTTGTTTGGATTTTTTTTAATAAAATTAGGAAGATTTCTCAAATATGATTTGATTGGTTGATGAAATTAGGTAGTTAATATAGTTTTATTAGTGTCTCATAGTGACATGTTAGTGGATGTGTTTGCCATTATAGATGTTGTTAAAGGCGAACACATCTATATTAACTACCTAATTTACAAATTAGGTAGTTGGTTTATATCTACGAGTGTAACACCCGTGCCAATTTAGCAGCCTTTTGAACAAAGTTGTCGAGGAAGTGAAAATGGTCAGTTATTTCACCTAACTTGTGAATGATGTAATAGATGGCATAAATGCCTTAAGCTATCGATCATGCACATTGTCGTTATAAAAGCAGAGTGTTACAACAAGACAGGGAAAGACACGATCGATCATGCATGATGTCGCTATAAAACCAGAGTGTTACAACAAGACAAGGAAATGCAGGAAAAATAGATGGATGGAAAGTCTTGACTAGAACTATTGCTTCTATTGCTAGCCCATGGGTAATAACCTTCTATTGCGAGAAAACCAATTCTTCTCCAAAGCTAACTCATGCAATACTTCATTGATAACCTCTCTGTCTCTGGCATTACTTACTCAAAAATAGAGGTTGCTCTGAGGGCTTTCGTCATCTGTTGAATGCCAATAAAAATTGGCCATATGTTGATCAACAATGGACCATTCATCTCCCTCCACGTATCATATCCTTCATTGACTCCAAGCGGTGGCGGCTTCTTCATCCATGCACTTTGTTTCCTGTCCCTATTCATTTCTGGTTGCACTGGGCTGCATCGCGCCACCCCCTGGATCTCAAAGCCCTTGCTCCCTCGTTACATACCTTACCAATGCCATCATTACATTCCTTACCAACTCCATTATAGGTCCCTCTTCAAACAGTTTCAAGATGTTCTGAAGTTTATAAAATATGTGCGGTGGTATTTCTGGCCCTGTGTGCTAGATCAGTGGTGGGTAGTCACATAGAGATCAAAGGTTCGAGCCCAGGAGACACTTGTGGTTTGTGGTGCAGATGGGGACCGTGAGGAAGAAGGTTATGAAAGCTATAAAAGATGGAGGAGGATTTAAGCTAAGAATGGTGAAGGACAACCCCGACGAGGTTTCTTTTATGAGGGAAGACTCTGTTGTGGTTGCAGTGGAGGAAAGGGCCCCGAGCGTGACGTCATCAGTGTGGAAGAAGAGGATTATGATGGGGGAGAGATTCCAACTCCCCAAATTCAGCGGCCTCATTCTCGACGATGAGTAGGGGAATTCCATTCCCATGCCAAGCAGAAGAGTGATTTTCGTTAGTTGCCTGATATGATGTTAAAGATGTACGGTTTTGCTGTGGGTTTCAATCTCTACACAATTTAGCGGGGTGTAGTGAAGGTTTTTTTTTCATTCTGTTTTGGGTATCTTTCTTCTTTATGGTATTCGATTTGTGTATATTAGACTGACAAAAATGTCTGTCATCTTATTTATTTATCATATTGGTCGTGAGATAGCGTTGTTGTTACAATATGAAGAGCAGGGGATTATGTTGTATTTTATCAAATTTTAGAATTAGGATTTTACAATTAGGAAAACAAGGAACTCTAAAGGAGGTGAAGGGAATGAAAAACTATGTGGTCTTTATTCTTCTGTTATTTTGCGAGGCGAATTATTTGTTATTTTCATATCTTTTGATATGTTATTTCTTGCAAAATTTTAATGCCTATTGTATTCCACAGATCAACTAGCACACATAGAACCAAACCACCATGCACAAACCTTTGACACCATGACACGACAAGCATACAAGGAAACAAACTAACATGCACAGATTTTGACACTGGGGTTGATAGGGAAGAAAACCCCCAACCTAGTAAAACAAATCACTCTCTTAAAGACCATTGTATTACTGTGTCTTAAATGATACAATGTCATATTTGATACGCGATACCGTTTTTGCATTACCTATTCAGAGAGGACATTTGAGGGCGTGGGATAGGGAGCATTCAAACCGCCCCTCTTCTCGATGCCTTTTCGAGATGAAATTCTCGCTGAATCTGGCTGCCAAAATCGCAAATTCGAAATTTTCCATCTCAACAACTCTAAACTGCAATCTAGGGGTATTAAGCCATCTCCAAATTGACCCGGATCAACGAAGTTGTATTTGACCAACTGACCACTGCAATTTCAGCAATTCTGGTTTGCTGGTTTTTGAAGAAGTAGCCAGTTACCGGAATTTTTTTGAGAAGTAGCCAGTTACCGTATTTAACTAAAGTATCTCCTTTTAGCATTATGATAATCAATTTAGGACCAACATTTCTATATTAGGTTTCTTAATTTTGAATAAGCGATCTCAACTTTGGAAATATTCATGGTGTTATGTCCTGCTTTCATCGTGAACACTTCTTTTTCTATGCCAGTGAAGGTTTTCTCCGTGGCTTCTTTCAAAACCAAAATGCATGTTCTTTGATTTAGTGAATATAATATAATATTATTTAAAGTGTAACATCATTTTAAACATATAGCAATTTTGATAAACAATTATGTAAGCATTGTTATAAAGAACATGCTATTCACATGCATCACTCGTTGATTGTGCAAGTGAAATGCAATTTTTTAAAAATGGATACAACATAAATGGGCAAAGCTTAGGCTCTGTCGTTGTATGTGAATGTGTATATTAATTGTATTTAAGGATTTATCAATTATTTTATTATTAAATAGCATAGTTTAAACCTTCGATTTTTTGGCATTTTTAAGATCATTTTCACCTAAAATCAGACCAAAGATTGTTGGAACTCTAGATTTGAGTGATTGAGTCTATATAATTCAAGTGCTTTGAGGGTTTCTCAGTGTGTTGAATCCATTTATGCATTCAAAAATGCAATTTAAACAATAGAAATGGTGATTTCACCTAGATTTATTTAACCGAATTTCGACAAAAAAGTTCAATGTTTAGACAACCCCTTATTAAATTAGTAAGTCTTAAGTTAAACACAACTTTTTATTATAATGTGACTTAAATAGTTAGTTAGTCTTAAGTTAAATATGACTTTTTATTATAATGTGACTTAAATAGTTTGAAATGCAATTTCTAACTATTATAACTTTTCAATCCAACACCTTATTAAAGTAAAAAATACTTTATTAAAAGAAACATGAAAATTCCTACAATATGAAAATAATGAAATCATTTTCCCATTGAGATGAGAAAAGTCCAACCCCCATGTAATATACATGCCCCTCACATAGATGAAAGTAAATAAGTGTGGTCAACAATGTATTTTTTTCATGACTATGTTAATTGGATCAACATTTATGTGCATGCTCACTTTGAAAGTGGGTTGTAAGTGTGTAGGTTATGTATGTGGGTTAGGTGTGACTTACTTATATATAATCAACAATGTATATGAGACATATATATAAGTAATGCATCATATGTGAGATATTTAAGAAATATTCTTAAGGGTGAGTGTAAGTTAATGATGGTCTCTCATGAGGCGTTAGTGGCAATGCAAATTTGGAAAAACAACAATATGTTAACTTGGAGGGATTATTCAAGGTACTTTTACAAGGAATTTGATTATGGTGTAAGAAGATGAAATGTAGGAAATTGATTTACAAAATGTAAGGTATATGTTTTTGTTCGTGCAAGTGTTAAGTTACATTCCAAAAACTTGTATACTTGTAGAGAACCCATTTTGAGTACCTTAATATCCTTAATGGTCATATGTACATTTCAAAGCCATCCCCACACCGAGATTCAACCATATTCTCTCACGAGAACAACTGACACGTGAATATGGTTTGTGTTTAACTTTTAATTAATATTACTTGGAAACAAGAACATTGTTTCTCCTTGAAAAGTCTTCTGTATACATTTAGAAATAAAATATAACAATTATTAACTCTTTGCGAGATCATTTTAATACATTATTCATGGACCCTATTGAATGGATCCTCTATTAATTTTCCATAAATCATCCAACATATTTCTCTTATCTTCAAACAAAGTATCATTGATTCACTTCGACGTTCACTTTCCCCTGCTTTAGGGGTATGCTAGTTATCGTTATTACTATAATATAATCAGTTAGATATTTATAGAATATTAAATATATAAAATCTTAAGACTATTTCTACAACTCTTCAAATCACTCCATATCTTATTCCCAACTTTCAATTTTCAAAGACTACATTCACGACCTTAGTTAATTTCAATGCAATGTTATTATATTTAATATTAATATAAGCATAATTTTCAAGATGGAGGACTTATATTACGATGATGATGATTAACGTCCACTAAGACCGAATTGGTCTATCGGACCTTAAGAGGGTAAGTGATTACTTGCGATTCTTTAGAATTTTGTTTCTGTGCTCGAAAAGCATTTAGAGAAGCTTTCCAAGATCACCATACTGACACACTCTTTCATCCCATGGCATTTTAGTAATTTACCAACTCCCAGTTTCACTATGGAGCTCATGAGAATTTGTTCCTATCTTAGCAATGTTTGTTTTTTTCTTCTAGATTAGGGTTGATTACATCCTTATAATAGCTTAATTTTCTTTTTTCCTCAACTCTTTACCACACCGCATTTTCTCCTTAAATTTTGATTTGACACTTTTTTAATAGTATATATATATATATATATATATATATATATATATATATATATATATATATATATATATATATATAATTTGTTATAACAATAATAATCTAATTTTAAAGTTACGATCAAGTTAGACATTATATTTGTGAAACAAGAAACCCTCTCCACATAACAATTCAAGTATCACTATACTTCATATTTTAAAACATAATTATAATATTTTTCAAATATAATAAAATATAATATAAACTTTATTTTGACTTTTCTATAATCATATATATTGACTTTTTAAAAAATAAAATATTCAATTTCCAAAATACATACAATTGGAAAATTATTCAATAAATTTGATAGACCTCTTAAAATTTAGTGATTGCTACTCAAATGTTAAAAGGTAGTGGAGGTCACTATCACATCTAGGGTCATATCTCTTTTCATTTATTTTTTATTTTTACAAGTAATTATTTCTTTCAATCTAAAAATAATAATAATAGTTAAATTTATAAATAATTTTTTTTTTACTCCATTTATTGATAGAAAAACAATTTATAATAACAAATATTTTTATAATTCTAATTCAATAAATATCGTATTGTCACAAGTTGATCGAGTTGATATTAGTACACGGTCTTTATTGATCGTATTTGTTAAAATCCAAGTAATAAAAGTAGAAGGAATTAATGTACATTTTATCTTGGATTTTCGAGTATAAATATGGAGTACGCTAACTCGGGAGCAAACAAACCCATTTTTCAAGCAAAAAAATGGGTCTGAATCTAGCCAAATTTTCAAGGGTAGCCTAATTTTTGCACGATCAAAATTCCATGCATTTCAAAAACCTTACCCCAGGGGTTTTGCCCCATTTTAAACCAAACCAGATGCTCAAAAAATCAACTAAAATTCTAGATTGAGCAGAAATTTAAAACCACACGACCTAAAATCCTGCCGGAAAGATAACTCGAGAGGAAAGATTGCTCCCAAGTTAACCTACTCCTATAAATATTCCTAGGATAGAGACATCTACGATCACGGATTTTATTTTATTGCTCGAATTAAATTAAGAATGCATTTAATATATTTGGAATACAAGTTGCATTTTAAAATTCATGCAAGGACAACACAATACACGATGATGATCTAAAAGATTTTGGATATGATATGTCCTCCCCTTTCTACTTGTACTAACATCACATCGTGCGGCCTCTTTATAACTTGCAATTTTTAATTTATTGATGCATTATCATGTTTTTAAGGCAAAGGTAAATAATATAATTTTAAGTATATGGGGAATCTTTCAATGGGCCTAATGGTTAAGAACATGTGTTTCATCTTAAGAGGTCACAAGTTCAAATCCAGAGGAGGGTAGGGTATGTATACCTCCGTAGACTTTACCAGTCAAATCGCTGGGCGGAGGGGGGTCCCTTGATATATATATATATATATATATATATATATATATATATATATAATGTTAAATTATTATCTTTATCAATATTTATTAATATTTAGAATAATTAAATTTTTTCTATCAATTAAATATTATTATTTTTTGTTTATTAGTGTGTCTATTAGATTACCTAAGAAAACATGGTCCATAAACACCTAAACTATCAAAATATAAAACTAACCATCTTAATCAAAATTTGATAAATTAAATCTCATTATTAATAAAAACATCTTTTTCAAAATTTTTGAACTTAGATGATGATGATGATTAACGTCCACTAAGACCGAATTGGTCTATTGAACCTTAAGAGGGTAAGTGATTACTTGCGATTTTTTAGAATTTTGTTTTTGCGCTCGAAAAGCATTAAGAGAATATTTCCAAGATCACCATACTTTTGTTGAGTTGAGAGGTTAGGAATGTTGGTAGTGTGACAAATATTTTGAAAATGAGATCTAATATGGGTATAGGCTGGACAATCTAAGAGAAAGTGGTTTTCATCTTCAACCTTCTTAGTGTCACAAAGGTGACACACCTCTTTCATCCCATGGCATTTTAGGAATTGACCAATGCCCAATTTCACTAAGGAGCTCGTGATAATTTGTTCTTATCTTAGCAATGCTTATTTTTTTCTTTACACTTGACAAAACTGATAGATAATTTTGATCTTCTAGATTAGGGTTGATTACATCTTTATAATACCTTAATTTTCTTTTTTCCTCTAACTCTTTATCACACCACATTTTCTGCTTAAATTTTGATTTGACATTTTTTGTAACAACATCTTTATTTTGCAAAATGGTGTCTTCCATGATTCCCCAATAGTTTGTTGGTAAATATGTAACAAACAGCGAACAGGTAGTGTATACTTGTCATTGATGGCGTGTACAGTTGTGGTTGTGGAGAAGAGTCTGTGACCGTTGGATTCCATTCAAATTTCCCGAAAGAACGAAGGCCGTCAGATCTGAATGAAGACAATGAAGAGGAGGACAGAGCTCAGTCGTTAGATCCAAGCGCAAGACCCGACCATCGTCGGATCAAGGATAATCTGCACGCTCTTTAAAGTACAAGGAGAAGTGGGAGTAATTGCAATGTGCAAAATCACGATCTAATCTGAGCCGTCGAGATCTAGGTTGATCTGGACAGTTGATTCTCTGCATGGAGTATCGGGGATCGGGGATCGGGACTTTGAAATGTTAAAATCTCTTGACAACGAGAACGCCGAAATCGCGATATGCGATTTCACGATTTAATTGCAGCCATTGAATCAAGAATGAGATCTGGACCGTTGATCACAGCTTGTGTCGGAGTTTCACGGATTGCAAATTCAAAAGGCAAAGAACACAAGGCAACATGAATTCCGATTTCGCGATGAGTGAATTCCCGACTTAATATGAACCGTCAGATCTAGAAATAATCTGGATCGTTGATTTGGTTCCATTACGGAATGTCGAAGGATCGGGAATTCCGTAGGCATGTGCATGGTGACATCGAAAACGTCGAAACCCCGATGAGAGGTTTGATCGAGGTCATGTGTTGACGCTCATATGGGCCAAGGCCTATAGCCAGCAGGGCTAGCGCGTGGAAAGGGGCGCATCGACATCGGGGATCGGGACTTTGAAATGACAAAGTCACTTGACATCAAAAACCCTGATTTCGCGAAATGTGAAATCGCGAGTGAATTTGGACCGTCAGATCTAGAAATGATCAGGACCGTTGATTTTCTCCATATCGGAATTTCGGGGATCGCGATTTGGAAGTGACAAGAACTTTGAACATTAGAAATGCCGAAATCGCGATATGTGATATGGCAATTTAATCACAGCCGTTGAATAAAGAAGTGATCTGGACCGTTGATCTGACTTCTTCGTGGAGTTTCGTGAATCGGGACTTTGAGAGGCAAAGAACATAATGTCGATATCGCGATATGCGAAATCGCGATGTAACAACAACCGTCAGATCAAGAAGTGATCTGGA
>ML779640.1:1095263-1105751 GCA_009831015.1 Picea engelmannii | reverse complement strand
TCTTTACTTTTACTGTCCATATGCTGTATATTGTTGATGACCACATGAAGAAAGATTAATAATGTTTTAACAGACTTAAAATTGTTTAAGCTCACATACAACTGATTCACCCCCCCCTCTCAGTTGTTTTAGTATTTTCAACATAGTTTAGCCAAGACCGAGAATCTTTATGCCATCCTCGCTTGAGTCGATGGTGGTTATAACTCGATTTTGAAGCAATTTTAGGAAGATTCTTGTCTTCCATGTTGTTTAACTTGTTCTTATACATTAAGTATCTAGTCATAGCCATACTCTCAATGGGGGAGAGGTTTGTTACTAAGAGGAGGATGGGATAGGGCGTATTTCCTTTAATTTTGAGATTATAGGTTATAAAATTCTTTTGTATTTGCTCTATCTTTCTCCAGGATTCATGAGAGATACTACAGCCCCAGAATTCACATCCATAAAGAGTAAAAGGTGTAACAAGAGTCTCAAAGAGCAGTTTATTCTTATCCCAACTCCAAAGATCAATTGATTTACAATTGTTTTCAAGCCCATAATAAACTTTCCATCCCCCAATAATCCGTTTCTCAATGCTATAATTCCAATTGAGCTTGTGGTGAATATCAATTCCAAGATATTTGTATGAAGTCACTTCCCCCAAGTTGTTGTTGTCATATACAAAGGTATCATAAGGGATCTTATTGGATTTAATAATCATGACCTTAGTCTTTTCAGTATTAACAGTCATACCCATATTGGAGCAAAAATCCTTGAGGATTCTTAGTTGGTTTTCAAGATCATGGGGACTCCTTTCCATAAGAACGATATCATCGACATAAAGAAGAAGATTGATGACTATACTAGTGAGAGTAGGGCCGACACAATCTGCTTTTTTCAAGCAATCTTCTAACTTGTCAATGTATATGCCAAAAAGGGTAGTGGACAAGGGACAACCTTGTTTGACTTTGATAGTGCAGTTAATCTCTTTTGACCAGCCCTTAGTGTTTTTAAACTTAGCAATAACGTTCTCATACATCCTTATTGCAGAAGCCCTCAACTCGAGTGACACTTTTATTATTCGAGGATGAGATGAATCTCTCCTTTTTATTATATAGATGTGATGGTTATACTAGTGAGTTGTCTTAATTATTTATAATAAGTTAATAATTTTTTGATATCATTTTTTCCTTTAAATTTATTAATGATATTATTATTTTTATTTTCGAATTTTAATATTTAAATGTTAATATATCAACACCCCTTTTAACATGATAATACCCATTTTAACATGATAATAGCTAATTTTAATTATTACTCTTCATCGGTCACATAATATTTTTTATAATGATTTGATTACAAATATAATATGAAAATCTATTTTATTTTTTAACTTCTTGTATTTCTATACTTTAGAACCCATGTTGTTTCTTTCTTGAACCATCATCTCCTCTAATTTGAAGGAATATTTCATCAATATACTTTGGAACATGCTTTGGAACCCATGTTGGTGCTTTCTTGAACCATCATCTCTTCTAATTCATCATTATCAACCTAAGCCATCATCTCATTTTTTCTTCCTTTTTAAACTAGGAATCCACTTTAGCAAGGTTGTTGTTATTAATGTGAACCATCGTCTCCTCTAATTTGAAGGAATATTTCATCAATATACTTTAAAACCCATGTTGGTGCTTTCTTGAACCATCATCGCTTCTAATTCATCATTATCAACCTAAGCAATCATCTCATTTCTTCTTCTTTTTAAACTAGGAATCCACTTTAACAAGGTTGTTGTTATTAATGATTATAAAAGTGTCTGTTTATATGTTTATTATCAGCTATCTTCTTCCTCATTTTGTTTATTTTCTTAGTTTATTTTTGAATTTCAATTTATGTAATTTTTTTTAGTTTTTCTAAATTTTCCTTTGAGCACATCCTTTTGTTAAATTTTACAATCCGATACACTATAAATAAGTGTTGCGTGATACTTTAGTCCCTGACAAGTAGATTTGGAAATGGAGATGATAGTTGGCACCTTATAATTAGTGATTATGATGATTATTGGAAGATGGGGAGAGATGATGAATATTGTTAAAAAAACAAAAATTAACAATATGGTAATTAAAGGGTAATTATAATAGATCTTTAACAATAAGCAAATGAAAGTTAAAATATGTAAAATTAAATGACAAAAAAAAGAAAAAAAGAAAATAAAAGTTATGTTCAATTGCTTTTTAGAAATGAAATGATAAAGAAATTGTAAATATTAAAACCTGTGTTGAAATTACATTGAATACTTATGCCAATCCTTTAGAACCTGTGTGGTGAGTTATCAGTAATCAAAGCATAATTAATGTGCATTAGGAAGGGCGTGAAGGTTGCGGGGATGGAAGGGAGCATTAATGCTTTGAAACTTTTTGTGAACCTGGGTAGAGTGAAGCATGCGAGTTCAAGGAGTAGGGGTGGAATTGTAGATCACAAAAGTTTTGGGTGCAAGATGTATATCACGAAACACAGGTAATGAGAGTTCGATAACGCCAACCCAGGAACCCGCGGCCATAAAATTGGCTAAGTATGGAAACGAACGACGGTCGGTCGGACTCCCGTTTCTCAAGGTTTTCACGTAAATAACGGTTTAATGCGTTTTAATGGGAGATGTCCTCAAGGTTTTTTCTTATGAATGCAGTTAAATCATAAATTATGTGCATTGGGAAGGGCGCGAAGGTGGCAGGGATGGAGATAAATGATTTGAAACGTTTTGTGAACCTGGGTAGAGTGAATGATCCAAAATTGGATCCAGGAGCCAAATAGGGCTCAAAAAGGCCTAAAACTCAAAGTGCTTAGAATCTCTTCAAAATAGACGTGTGTAGGCCTCGACGTTACGAACCCAACGTAACTTGAATGGGCTCAAACGAACATCGTATGACCAAGATATCATGATCTATTCATTTTGGCCAAACAAGCAAAAAAATGATGAATGTACAGTCTGTATAGTCCGTACAGTGCCATGTGGAAGATGACTGTACAGGGCATACGACCATACAACTAACATGGCAGGGTACAATTGGAGATGATGTGGTAGCGTCTGGAGGTGACATGTGGCAGTTGATCGTACAATGACATGGATAGGTACAAGTGGACCAATCAGGGAGTGACACATGTCACCATTGCAAGGGTGACATGTGGCACATCCGTAGGACGCTTATGTGGCAGGTCCATCATGTGGCAGGGAGTTCCGGGTATTCGATCGCGTGACCTCCCACCGAGTGAAGGACTTGGCAAGGCCAAGCTAGCCAGCCCATCCACACATTAGTTCTTATCCATATGTATATCTTCTTGTATTTAAGTTTACATATAATTCATGTGGGGCGAAGAAAGGGCTGGGGCCTAGCCCCAACCCCCGACACATATCCATATGACCAAGAACATATGACTCTACTCTGTGTTTTTGTATGCACGTGAATATGTGGAGTATAGCCCATGGTTTTGGGCTTTACCAGTTGCCACTCCATATGAATCTCTGTGTTAACCTTTGGCGCGGGGTAGGTGGATCTAGCCCTGAGTTCCGGTGTGTATTATTTCACTTACCATATGACTCGGTCTATGCATCTTGTTGGTGTGAATAAGGGGTTAGTCCCGGTCGGTCGGACTAGCTCGCTGACCAAGGGTGTAACCTAGTGCTAAATGACAAGGTGTATAACAATTCAGGTGCATGTGTGGGCTAAGGACCCTGGTTCCATGGAATGTGCCTTATGACTAGGATCAACACTAGATCGGGGGACGCACAGAGTTAGGTTGTGTCCACATGGTCCAAGAGCAGAGGACCGAGGGCCAACGCACCAGGATTTAGCGCCTGGCCACATGGAGCGTGCCCACATCACCAGGAGCACAGAGAAAGGGGGTTGCACCCTCCATATTTTCCTAGAAGTGTTTTTTTAACTATATTGTATGATTTTAAATGGAGTTTTAGCTAGATTGAGGGGATTTAATCCATTTTTGGAGGATCTTAGGCCCTTTTTGAGGCCAGATCTTGGGGAGCAATTGGGATATGGTTACCAACTTCAGATCTATATAAATCAAGGCTTCTTGAAGCCATAGGAGGAGGTTCAGAGAAGGTTTATGCTGAATATTTGTCAAGCCAAAGCCATTTGTATGCAGGGAAGTTGTTGAGGAGAGCACCTTTGCGGGCTATTTCTGGGAGCTATGTTCATCTGATTTTAGTGTCGTCTGTTTTGTTGGGTTCTAGAGATCTGGTAGAACAAGTCCAGATCAGTTTATAACCTTTTTGGCACTGTTGTGATGTACTTTTAAATATTTGAACAGAAAAAAGAAAGCCTCACCTAGTGAGACAAAGGCCCAGAGATGTAGGCGAGATTGCCGAACTCCGTTATCACTTTGGTGTTTTATGGTTTGTTGTTCCTCATGCTTTATTTCAGATATGTACATGTTAATATGGCTGTCATATTTCTTCTATAATTATTCCTTTTTCAATCAGCTTCCTAAATGGTTAATTAACACATGCATAATAACTCAACCATTGTCGTTTAAAAGATCTTTTTGGATCAAGTGGTATGAGAGCCAGGTTGACGGTTGGAATTTGAGTTTGCATGTTTACCAGGGAAAAGCACATATCAGTTGAGAAAATGGCATCTAAAGAGGGACTTTCTCAAGATGAGAAGGATATGTGAAAAACTCTCTTTGCCATGTCCGAGATGGTGAAAGTGTTTTATGAAGACTACTTGGAACGAAAGAGATTAGTTCAAGAGAAATCTTCAAAGAACAACAAAGGAAAAGAAGGATTGAAGGAATCACCTTCTACATTTGTTTCAAAAAACATCTCCGAGGTATGCAGTGAAGGTCATTCATCAATTTCTCCTTGTTCCCATCAAGATTGTTTTGGTGCATTTGAAAAACATACAAGAGGTATAGGTTTGAAATTCCTAACCAAGATGGGTTATGAAGGAAAGGGCCTTGGAATTGAGGGCCAATGTATCATTAATCCCATAGAGGTTGTGGAAAGACCTTGTTATTTAGGATTGGGATATGGCGAAGAGGATATTGGAGCATCCTCCAAGATGGGGTCCAAAACATCAAAAGCAAGTAATGCTTCAAGTGACCAGCCTAAGTCATTGCAGGATCGATTCAGGAAAGGTGATGGCATATCAATCCATGATTTTGATAGTGAATGCAAGACATCACCAAAGAAAAGTGAATATCATCAAGGAAGGTATAATGGTCATGATTTTTCCACATCTCTTTTTGATTATAAAAAACATAATCATGTAATCCGAAACTTGTGGAATCTTTATCCTTGTACTTTTTGACATTCACCTAAGAATTGTGTTTCCATGTGTTGGAAGAGACAATCTGTGTACATGAAATTTATGTCGACTAGGAAGGAGACACGACATAAAGACTCAACTCCACAATGGAAAAAAGAGAAGGGAAAACAAGTATGGGTGCCAAAAACTCACTCCACTTATTGCAACAGGGGTGGACATCAAAAGGCTAATTGTTGGAAGCTTAATACAGAGCTTCGTCCAAAGAAGGACAAAAGGATTGTGCATGTACTCACGAAGGAAGAAGGATTACCAACAAATAAAGAGGAACACTGTGAAGGAAAGAAACCAACCACTTGGTTTTTCCAGAAGTGGATGTCACATCTTCATTATATTTTGCTTCCATTAATGTAATCACACATGTTGAAATGATGACCTGTTATAACATCATTTTGAACAACATAGTGTTTTTTTTTTGTCCTTTTGAGTATGTAATCAGTAAGGTCCATTTTTTTAACCTTTTGGGGGACCAAAAGGTCTTTAGTGGGGAGGTGTGATCCAGAATTGGATCTAGGAGCTAGATAGGGCTAAAAAAGGCCTAAAAATAAAAGTCCTCAGAATATCTTCAAAACATACATGTGCGTAGGCCTCAACATTACAAACCCAATGCAACATTAACAGGATCAAAAAGATGTCACATGACCAAGATATCAAGATCTATTCATTTTGGCCAAACAGGCAAAAAAATGATGACTGTACAGTCTGTACAGTGTCACGTGGCAGCTGACTGTATAGGTCGTACGGTCGTACAACTGACGTGGCAGTGTCTGGAGGTGACATGTGGCAGCTGATCGTACAGTGATGTGGACATGTTGTTGACTAGGCAGGTATAGATGGACCAATCAAGGAGTGACATGTTTCACCACTGCAAGGGTGACACGTGGTACATATGTATGATGCTTACATGGAAGGTACAATGGCAAGTGATGTGGAAGACATGTGGCTGACAGATGTGGATGAATCAAGCACTGACACGTGGCAGTACTCTCAGCGTATGGTATGGTTCCATGTGGCCCAAACATGGGTTGCCATGTGGCACCCATTCATTGGCTAAAGTGTATGGAAAAATTAGGTTGCAATTCCGGGAAGTCGATCGTGTGGCCTCCCACCAGGCAAAGGACTTGGTAGGGTCAGGCTATCTAGCCCACCCACACATTAGTTCTTATCCATATTTATGTCCACTTTTATTTAAGTTTAAATATAATGCATGTGTGGTAGAGAAAGTCTTGGGGCCTAGCCCCAGCCCCCGACACATATCCATATGACCAACAACATGTGACGCTGCTCTGTGTTTTTGTGCGCGCGTGAATATGTGGAGTATAGCCCACGGTTTCAGGCTTTAGCAATTGTCACTCCATATGACTCTGTGTGTTAACCTTTGGCGCGAGGCAGGTGGATCCAACCCCCGGTTCCGGTGTGTATCGTTTCACTTACCATATGACCCGGTATATGCATCTTGTTGGTGCTGATAAGGGGTTATCCCTGGTCGGTCAGGCTAGCCCGTCGACCAAGGGTGTAAACCAGTGTTAAACGATGAGGTGTATAAAATTTTAGGCGCGTGCATGGGCTAAGGACCTCGATTCCATGGAATGTGTGTTATGACCATGAGCTACACCAGATTGGGGGGCACGCAGAGTTAGGTTGTGGCCACATGGACCAAGAGCAGAGGACTGAGGGCCAACAGGTAAGGGACTAGCACATCAAGATTTAGCGTCTGGCCATATCGAGTGCACCCACATGACCAGGAGCACGGATAAAGGGGGTTGCACCCTCCATATTTTCCCAGAAGTGGGTTTTTAACTATATTGTATGATTTTAAATGGATTTTTAGCCAGATTGAGGGGATTTAATCCATTTTTGGAGGATTTTGGGCCCTTTTTGAGGCCAAATCTTGGGGGGGAGTTGGGAGATGGTTACCAACTTTAGATCTATATAAACCATGGCTTCTTGAAGCCATGGGAGGAGGTTCAGGGTAGGTTTATGCTAAATATTTACCAAGTCAAAGCCATTTGTATACAGGGAAGCTGTTGAGGAGAGCACCTTTGCGGGCCATTTCTGGGAGCTCCGTTCATCCGATTTCAATGCCATCTATTTTGTTGGGTTCCAAAGTGTTAGCAACATTTCTTGTATAGGGGTGTTCTCCTCTTTGATTTTAGGCCTCTGGTGTAAACGCATAGAAGTGGGGTTTGAAAACTGGTCGAATGTGTTTTATTCAAAGGCCGCAACCATAAGCGCCGAGCGTAGCTCACAGAAGAAGTCCATTTCGGGCTTAAAATCAAGCCAGCGAGCAGTCTGATTTCAACGGAAAGGATCAATTGACGAAGCAGATCGACGATCATTGGGATTTCGGGGATACCAAGTTGCCCGAGATATAGTACGAGAGATAGCACCTATATTTCAAGACAAATCTGGGCCAGTTTTCCATCTAAAGGACACACGACGCACATCCGTGCTTTCGCAGTTTGGTAAATCGGGAATTTGAGGAAGAAACGCATTGTGAACTCCTGGTGCAAGAAATCCCAAGAAGATCGGGACCATTGATCAGAAATACACGCGGCGCAAGATCTGAGCCACGAGTGGGGCCTTTTGTGATTTTCATAGTGAAGCCGCCAACGTCATCTCGACCATCCGATCCAAAGGACGCATGGTACAAGATCTAGTCACATCGACATTTTGGCATTCGAGAGTTCAAAGGGTAAGGGCTCCTTGTCATTTCACATCTCGAAACCCCGAACCTCGAAGTGCCGAAAGTGCCCAGAGTCAGGCCCATGGTTTTGGTGCCTTCTCACAAAGGAACAGGCCTGGAGAAGGGGTGATAACGTTTATCACGTGGCAAGGCGGGTCCCTAAGCACTGAAAGCATCTCAGCCATCCATTCTGCAGGGGCACGTGGTGTGCGATTAGGCTCTTTGCCTTTTCGCCCATCGCGACTTTGAAACACAAGGAGAAGCCCCCTCCCAGCCGTGAAACGTGAAATGTCGAAAGCGCCTTTGAATCTAGGCATGGGGTCACAGCCCGCGGTCACTTGGGGGTTATAGAAAGAACTGCGCAAAGGGCTGAAGTGTCGGGTTTAGCTGCAGAAGGGATCGCCGCGTCCTCTAGAGACCATTTTAGCTCGACCTCGATCTTGGTCCTCACTAAAAATAAATGAAGGTGGATGGAGGTAGTTGAAACCTTAACTTGAGACATAAATGGAAGGTATGGGAGGCCTGGAGAAATTAGCCCGTGGTACCCTTGCGGGCAGGTCCCCCCTGCAAGATCCATGCTGAGTTAAGGTGGCATCTGAAAAAGGAGTTCAGGCCAGATTTAATTGAGGAGACGCCACACCTTGAAAGTCCTGAGATGCCTCTGTTGGGAAAAAGGGGAAGAGTATATGTAGGCATTTTTGCCATTTTTGTAGGCATCGATGGTTGAGCAAGGCTACCGGTTGTAAAACTCTAATGAAGCACTGTTATTCTGGTTATGCATGGACTCTTGAGACTTCTTGTCTTATGAACGTCAATTTATTTCACGCTTTTGTTTACACTGTGTTAGAACGATTCGGAATTGGAGAATCCAGTCGAGTTGTAACCGTTATAGGATGATGTAGAATGGATCACTGTAACAGTTGCATTGTTTCTAATCGGTCCTTGTGATTTTCTTAGCGCTGAACGACTTGGAATTGGAGAATCCAGTCAAGTCCCCTCTTTCAGTTTCTCGAAGCCCTGAACCAGAGGATCTCACATTCAGAGTTTTTCTTCTACAAATTACTGAAAGGCCTACTGCCTGAGGTAGCTTGTCCAGTCCTCTCACCAAGTCTTCAACCTGCTCATTTTCGAATCAACCCACTGACTAAAGTTAGATCAAGACCTCCTTTGTTCCTTACATACCGGACCTAGTCCATGAGTTAGAGTGATATATTCCCGAGTCTCTACCCATTTGATCACCCATTAAAAACTACCGTGACATAAAACTGATGGGTGTCGGGCTCTGTTCCTGCTGCAATCTAGGAGTGACTTCCATCGCCAACATTTCTGGTGCCGTTGTTGGGGACGAAGTTGAATATTTTCCCTGGGATTGAACGACATTGAGCCTCTAATTCTGAAGGTGCATCAGGCATCAGAGCCCTTAAAGATTGCTATTGTGCACCTGGCGACTCCACTGTGGCGACTCCAAGGTTTCCACATCACTATGTCAGTTGTGGCTACTTTAGCACGCCTGAAAGCTGACCCAAAGGAGCTTTCTGGAGAAGGTTTCAGTAGCTACTTTCTCTGCCTGAGAAGCTTCCTGGGGTGACGACAACGTTAAGATCTGGCCTTTGATGGTGAATAAGGACCAGGCACATTCAAAGCTATAAATCTTTCACCTAGCGACTCCATGATTCAAGGATCAATTAGCAACTCCACTGGTTCGATATGGAGAAAATCTTAGCTAAAAGGTTTACTTTCTGTGACTTTTCCCAGATAGTTGGTTTTCCTAATGCACTTCCCGATAGAGACCAATGGGAAAATTTCCTCCCTGAATTTCACACAACAATTTCGGAGGTACCAACTGAGCATTTACTGGACTTTCATGAGGTTATTCATCGACTTAATATCATACATGAAGATGTCCAGATTAATCTCTTCAGGTAATCATTGAAGGGAGCTGCTCTTGAATGGTGTCGGTCTCTTCCCGTTGCAAGCATCCACTCTTTAACAGGTTTTCATACAGCTTTCAATTCATTTTGTAAAGATTATTTTCCAGCTGATTGTTTGTATGAAAAATGTTGTGAGGAGTTTTCTTCGCTTCATGAAGCCTTTGCTGGCCCTAAAGACCAGGGATGATTTTAAGGATGGAAATTTATTTTAAAATGTAGAAACCTTGGCGAATCTTACTAATCCTTCATATGCCAACTATAACTGATTGGCGATATTTTTGTAAAAATATTCAAATTTCTAAGGAATTTATATAGTTTTTATAAAATTTGGGCGATTTTTAAGGTAAAATAATTTTATCCTATAGAATTTGGGTGAATCATTTTTAAAATAGAGAATCTCGCTTTTGGAAAAACCATGGAAAATTAGCCCATGAGCGAAATTTAGCCCCTAAAATCACCCCTACTAAAGACCAGGTCCATGATGAAGTTTTTACTATGGAGGAAAGCATTTTCCAGGAAAATATAGAGGTGTTGAATGATATTAATTGTGTTA
>ML779640.1:1031499-1079747 GCA_009831015.1 Picea engelmannii | reverse complement strand
AATCATTTAAATAATCTTCTTGACTTGGTCACTTTACTTTATCATTTAAATAATGATTTCTTCTTTTAAGGTCACTTTGACTTCTTTGACCTTGTGGGCTTCAAACCTTCATATGGGGGTCCTTCAACTTCATAAGGCCATAAATCTCAAACCGTGAGGAGTTATGTGACATTCCACATACCACCAGAAATGGCATGACAAGCACTATCCATTTGGATAGTCTGACCAACAATTTCCTTGATCTTCATCTCATTATTCCACATACAAGCATGAGTCCTCCAACCATTCTTCTAGGATAACTCAATCCGTAAAACGTCTTCCCGTGAGGGATTTCACCATAAGGGGACCACTTTAGAGTTCATCCATTTGTGTACCTTATCAATCATGATAAGACAATAATGCGAGCATGGGTGCTCCAACCATTCTTCTAGGATAACTCAATCTGCAAAGCATCTTCCCGTGAGGGATTTCACCATAAGGGGACCACTTTGGAGTTCATCCATTTTTGAACCTTATCAATCATTTGACATCAATCAATCAAACCATTGGCATCAATGACAACATGATCCAACAATCTCCCCCTTTGGCATTGATGGCAATACCAATATTGATGTCAACACCAATTACCAATTATTGATGTCAACATGTGGATAAGGCATGATCTACATCAATAGTCAATGTGACTATCTCTCCCAATCAATAATCATCAATCACATCAATGTGACTATCTCTCCCCCTTTGACATCAATGGAAAAGGGCCATTTTCCTCTTGGGGTTGCTCCCCCTTCTTGAAATTTCCTTAGGGATGCTCCCCCTGTCTGAGTGCCTTTGATACTCCTCTGAATAATATCTCCCCTTTTGAATAAGGGATATCACTCTGATGTAATGCTTAAAATACATCGAACATTCTCCCCCTGTGACCATCGCTCCTCCTGAAATTATGCCTCTGTGCTCTTTCTTCAAATATAGGGCTCTTTTCTAGGTATGCATCTGATAAATATCTCCTCCTAGAATCATGGGAAGAAGAATGACCCCCCCTATGGGTATGTCTCCCCTATCTTCTCTGCAAGATGAACAATGTGCGACCATATAATGATCCTTGAACCTATTCATGGATCAAACTCATGCTATACCAAGCATCATGAAGCACAATATATGTCAACAATAAAATAGAGAATCATGATCCAAATATCAATCATGTACCAAAATGTTCCCATCATACACAACATCCATGTACAAAAAAGTGTGCTCATCATGCACAACACCTATGTACATCATCCATGTACATCAACATCATGTAATGTGACAAAATATATCATCCATGGAATGTATCAATCATATGCCTCTATTAATATGCCAACATGTGCATCTACCAATATGCCAACCATGTGCATCTACCGATATGTCAACCATGTGCATCTACCAATATGCCAACCATGTGCATCTACCAATATGCCAACCATGTGTCATATCACTCATGATATGTCTCCATCATGAAACAAGTGCCACAATCATGTATCGTAAACAAATACCAATTGTTGTGTTGATCAAGTAGTACCAATGGTGTAGTATCATCAATCATATTCCATCTATGAGTGTACCAAACATGTATCAATTATAGATCAAGCTATGAATCATCAATGATGTACAACATGATCACCTCATCAACTCACCAACCACATGTCCCAATGTGTAGCCCATCCATATGCTAAATGCATGCATCAAGCTTTCCAACAAGTAAGCTTCCAATACATCATCAAGATATATCACATAACCAAGGTGTCATAACTTCACTGTCATAGCCACACTGTTATTCAACAAAACATGCATCAATCCATACTCATGGGTTAGTGCCATGCACCCAAGATTTTATTTTACATCATCACCATACATAATCTAATATAGAATCATGAAAACCTGCAACAAACAATGTCAGAACCTTCAATAAACCATGTCAGACCCTTCATCACAGAGTTATACCATCACATCAAACTGCAATCCCTGTGCATAGCCCTTTTCCTTAGGCTTCACCAAATATACGCTGCTTGCTGCACAGACAGCTCGTGTATGTACGTGACCTATACAAGGTCATCCTGGGTATGTATGCGACTGATACCACGGTCACCCATGTATGCCTCCGTAGATGACAGTTTTGAACTTCCCTTCATTCTTTCATTATGTTTTGGCTGCTCTATCTTCTTCACCCACTTCTGTAGATGTCCCCGCTCCTTAGAA
Source organism: Picea engelmannii (assembly GCA_009831015.1). Taxonomy (NCBI): domain Eukaryota; kingdom Viridiplantae; phylum Streptophyta; class Pinopsida; order Pinales; family Pinaceae; genus Picea; species Picea engelmannii. The sequence continues at coordinate 1,077,512 of ML779640.1, read as the reverse complement.
CTTGAGCTCTGAGCATCCATATTTTCAAAGATGTCTCCCTTCCTTACTTCATTCATTCTTCTATCCATGCTATGTGAAGTTCTCATCATGGACTTTCTTCTTGTGTTCTGGCACTCCTTGGATTTGTGGCCAAATCCACTACGGTTGTAGCATCTCATGGTGTTACAGTGAACAACAATGTGTCCTACTTGATCACATCTCCAACACCTTATGGTGTTATGAAATCTTCCATTATATCTTCTTTCATAAGATCTACATTCAAAAGCTTTGTTACCATATTCATTACATGAATAACAATGCCCATGAAAAATGCTTTCATACCTTTGCTTTGGTGTCCTAAAGATAGATTCTTGATGTCTTCCTTGCTTTGTTCTTTTGAAATTTTCCTTGCCTTGTGTAGATGGTTTCTTTGCAACATTGTCTTCCTTATTTGATGGACTTACCTCATACTTCTTTGAGGTGCTTGCTTCAGCATGTGTAGCTTCTTTTTTGTATCCAAGACCTGATTTATCATATGGTGATCTTTGGCTTTCCAAGATCTCATCGAAGATTTTTGAGCTATTCAAGAATTTATTTGAATTCTCCACTTTCTTTCTAAGATCAACAATTTCAACTTCTAACTTATCACATGACTCTTCCTTGTCATTAATTTGATTCTTCAAAAGTTCTTCTACCCTTTTGGCTTCTTCAATTTGGGTCTTGAGATGAATAATAGTTTCAAAACTTTTGCTAATCTCGTCATCTACCTTCATATCTTTTTTTTCATTCTTTAGTCTTGTGATCTCTTCTTCCTTTTCTTCCAATTTAGTCTTATTTCTCTCTTCTTGTTCTTTGAGCATTCCCTTTAACTTCAAGATGTGCCTTTGACTCCTCCTAAGAAAATTCTTAGTGTTATCTGAAAGATAGTTATAGTGTGTATAAAAATGATCACTTTTGTATCTATATAAACCCTCTTCAACTTCCTTTTTAATTTCTAATATATCTTCTTCTATTCTTTCCATGGGATAACTACCATCAAACTTTACACAAATTATTTCAAGATCATCTTCTTCACTTGAGAAAAATTCAACATCAACACATTTTGAATCATTGCAATCAAGAGTCTTTGGAGATTCTATATCTTCATTTGAAATACTTTTGAGATCTTCCTTTGTGCTATCTTCACTTGAAATTTTTTCAAGGTCACATTTAGAAATAATACAATCAAGGGTTTTTGGAGATTCTTTACCTTTGATAATCTTGATGGAGTGGTCTTCAACATCGTCCTTCTCCTTGTTGCTTTGATATGTCTCCTCTAGATTTAGCCATAGATCCTTGGTGGAAGTGCATTGTTCCATGCTTTTTTTGATAGGGCTTGAGATTCCACTAAGAATGGTCTTGAGAGATAATGCATCATTCTTATTTCCTTCCCTTTGAGATGCAAACTTTGACTTGTTCTTCAACAAAATTGATCCACCAATGGCTGCCTTCCAAATAGCTTCTCCCATTGTCTTCAAATACACAAGTATTTTTATTCCATCATAGTTTTCATTATCAAGTATTGTTATTCCATCATCCATTTGTGTGTCTATGGATCTCCTTCAAGCTTGTTAAGGCTTCTAGTGAAGGCCCACTCTAATACCAATTGTTGGACACACCGACTACACCAAGAGGGGGGGGGTGAACAATGTAGGGATCTTTTTCCAAAAACTCCTTAGTTAAAAATCACCATTAAATCATTACTCATTGCTGTCATTTATAACCAGTTAAATGTCAACACATATCAGAAACATATATCAGCAATATATCATCAACAAGTCATCACCACAAGGAACACAAAGAACACAAGATGTATCTACAATTTTCTTTTTATTACGGACTACAATCCTTGGGGTTTTTCAGCAACAACTGAATAGAGTACAAATCTACAAGAGCACCAACTCTATAATTCAAGACTCATCTTATACCCTCAACACCAATTGAGATGAGGCAACAATCCTCAAGAGATATCAATTTGTACCATAAACAAGTGCGCATCAACCATGCACCAACCTGTGCCAAACAACTTGTAATCAAACTGTACCATAAACAAGTGCATCCAACCATGTACCAAGTATATACCAATCATGTGTCAACTACTAATCAACGATGACTCATCAATATTTACCAACTTCATCAACTATACACCTCATGTATGTGCCAACTCATCAACTATTTGTCTCAACCATGACTAGTTTTGGATTAGTCAACAACCCTAACTTGAAATAATCATAACTTTGTACCTGTAATGAATAAAGATATGAAACTTATAAAAAATGTTATTTAGTGTGTTTTATGAAATTCCTCCAGGTGTCACTACTTGGAACCTCTCATAAAAGGAGTTATAGAAAAAATGGAACACCTTTCTGAATTCTGGCTTATTCTAGAGAGAGACCTTGTAGAGCGTGCCCCGCATGGAATATTTGTTGAATTCATATGAACCTATTACACAGAATACTACAGAATGTACTCTAACCAACATAATTGGTATCACTGAATTTGGATATTTTATGAACAAGTTATGACATTGTTACCCATATGACGCTTACATGGCAGGTACAATGGCATACATGTGGCTGGAAGACGTGGATGAATCAAGCGCTAACACGAGGTAGTACTCTTGATGTATGGTGTGGTGCCACGTGGCCCAGAAATGGGCTGCCACATGGCACCCATTCATTGGCTAAAGTGTATCGAAAATTTTGGTTGGAGTTTTGGGGAGTCGACTGCGTGACCTCCCACCGAGCAAAGGAATTGGTAGGGTCGGGCTAGCCAGCTTGCCCACACATTAGTTGTTATCCATATGTCTATCTTCTTGTATTTAAGTTTACATATAATTCATGTGGGGCAGAGAAAGGGTTGGGGCCTAGCCCCAACCCCCAACACATATCCATATGACCAACAACATGTGACTTTGCTCTGTGTTTTTGTGTGTGCATGAATATGTGGAGTATAGCCCACAGTTTCAAGCTTTACCAGTTGCCACTCCATATGACTCTGTATGTTAACCTTTGGCACGGGCTAGGTGGATCCAACCCCCGGTTCCGGCATGTATCATTTCACTTACCATATGACCCGATTTATGCATCTTGTTGGCATGGATAAGGGGTTATCCCCGATCGGTCGAGATAGCCCACTGACCAAGGGCGTAACCCAGTGCTAAATGAAAAAAAATTTAAATTTAAATTTGCTGGTAATTTATTTTCGTTTTTAGTAAATTCGAATTTGGAAAATTTTTGCCATTTATGGCAATTCCAAATTTCGAATTTGATATTTGTAATTAATTATTATGACTGTTGAGCAGAGTTCTGATTGGGACTCAATTAACTATTTGACTATGACACTTGTATAAAAATAAAAGATTTATATTAATTGCAGGAGTACAAATGGAACAACCATGTAAAAATCAGCCGAACATGACTCCATGAGTGGGGAACAAGTTGGAACTACCTCTGGGATGATTATTACAAGTGGAAAATCAGAGATTTGGCCATTGGTAGCCCCTGAAAATTAGGGATTTAGAAAGCTACGAAAATCCCCCCCCAAGGGAGGGAAAAACACCTGGGCAAAATGGATATATAGCATATGCGAGGAGGCAGGACGCTGCCAAGTATGCTGGGGAAAATATTTTTGAGTTCTCTTGCTGTTACGAACACTATGGATTGAGTGTGAGGCAAGATGAGTCTGCTGAAATGGAATTTCCTTATTGTTATGAGCACTACTGAGTAAGTGTGAGGCAAGAGGATAGCTACTGGAATTGAAGGACATTGCGGAGGAGGAGTTTCCAAGTTCGCCCTCATGGATTCATGGTCAGGCTAGGGGGTGAATTGGGCAAGTGATATTTGGCTACCCTATTCTACGGTTGGGAGGAACATGGTTGTTCCCTTTGTCTTCCCACAAAACTGGTTCAGATATGTTGCTCTACTTCTTCTATGTCTGATTGACTTTATATAAGGTACAATGTATGTGTTAAATCTGAACTGAAATGATTCCATTTTCTGTTTGAATGATCGTATATACGATGCAGTGTATTCGTTAAACCTGAATTGAAATTATGTTCCAACTCTTTGAATTATTTAGGCACAATGGTAATGCATCTATTTAATTTGGTATGGATACAATAACCTAGGTGAAATTTGTTCAATGTATGAAGTATAAGAGGGTAAAACTGATAGAATGCCTTACGAATCTAATATGGAACAATGTTTTACGTTTGAGTTAATCTCGGATGAATACCAAATTTCGGTCTTTTAATTGTTAGGATAATCGGAAGTAAATTATATGGTTAGTTCTGGAATAGTCCCTTCATAAACTAGGATTATTACCATGGAGGAAACTGTAGGGTAATTACCAGTATTTTTAAAAACTCCAGTATACAGAATTTACCTTTTGTAAATAGAATTGAACCTGAGAACTTTACAGAGGGTATTTATACTTCGGTGAGAAAATTATGCGCCAAGTTGTGAGAATGACCGGGGTTTAGGGGTTTACGATCATCTTACGCATCAACAAAATAAAACAAGAAATGACGAATTTGTGAAATGAGAAAAGGTTGTAGCCATTACTTTAGGATTTCGGGAGTTCAGGATTTTTGGGATTTCGGGGTTTAGAAAAGCAAAGGAACTCCACGTATATGTAGCAAACAAGTCTCGAAATCCAAAGTGTCAACTTTGTATCTTATCTTCTTTAAAGTATGCTAAGTCGTTGTTTTGAATGACCCCTTTTAAATTTGTCAACTGTAATGCTCCGTAATCACAAGAGTTCGGAAACACTTAATCAGGACCTGTACCGAAAAATTAACCTAGACTTTTGTTTAATGGTTTAAACCTTAGAGAACAAAATGGTGTGAAAAGTTGAAGTCAATCGAGTTTCGGCGATTACAAACGCCGAACAAAAAATACAAAATACCACGTTGTTTGCCGAATCGCGAAATGCGAATATACTGAGGACCCATCATGTCGGGATTTGGGATTTTGCGACTCCAGTGGCAACTTTTCTAGGCCCTTCGAACTCCCGAGACCCGAAATGTCGAAAAGGGGCTTAACAGGTCTTGGCCTTTTCACATTTCGGGGCTTCGCGAGTCGAGATTTCATGACTCCAGATGCAACGTTTCTAGGCCTTCGAACTCCCGGGACCTGAAATGCCGAAAGGGGGATTAACGGGTTTTTGGCCCTTTTTGCATGAGATCAATGGTCCTGATTCTTTCGGGATTTCGTAAATCGGGAGATCGGGATGCAACGACTCCAAAATCCCTTGCTGCTCCAAACCTCGAACTCCGAATCAATGAAGTTCAAAGCACGAGATCAACGGCTTTGGTTTCTTCTCATCCAACGGTCGCTACTCCTCCTGAGCTTCTGAGCACTAAAAGACGATCAGTCTTAACCTTCCCACATATTTACAAGATCCAACGGTCTACGGGATTTCAGTACTTCCCCACAAAGAAATCTGATCGTTCGTTCACTCCGCTCAAGGATCTTTGGCCAAAATGACTTAGCGTTCTCCAACTGAACTTGACCTATGCGAGACGATTTTTATCTTTGTCTCCCTTTGAATACTTCAAAGGTGTTATCCCTTCTGAGCTTTATCTCTCTGAACATCAAATGTTTCTTCGACCTGAGTTTAGACATTGCTTATATACAAAGAAGTATGTTGGGGTAGTTTGAGAGTCAAGGGATGTGATAGAATTATGGAAATAATTTACCCACATAAGCTTTTCAGTTCAAAGTAATCTAGACTGGTGTAAAAATGACATTATGGACAGAAATGAATTTTACCTTCTCTTAATTTCTAAGCTTAAACGAAATTGAATTATGTCATAGGAAATAATTTTTTTTTTCTTATGGTGAATTTGAGGTTCATTACACGTGGGTTAAGGACTCTGGTTCCATGGAATGCGCCTTATGACTAGGAGCTACACCAGATTGGGGGCGCGCAGAGTTAGGTTGTGACCACATGGCCCAAGAGCAGAGGACCGATTGCCAACAAGTAGGGGCTAACAAACCAAGATTTAGTGCTTGGCCACATGGAGTGATCTCACATGACCAAGAGTGCAGAGAAAAGGGGTTGCGCCCTCCATATTTTCCTAGAAGTGGTTTTTTAACTATATTGTATGATTTTAAATGGAGGTTTAGCCAGATTGAGGGGATTTAATCCATTTTTGGAGGATCTTGGGCCCTTTTTGAGGCCAGATCTTGGGGGGAAATTGGGAGATGGTTACCAACTTCAGATCTATATAAACGAGGTCTTCTTGAAGCCATAGGAGGAGGTTCAGAGTAGTTTTATGTTGAATATTTTCCAAGCCAAATCCATTTGTATGCAGGGAAGTTTTTGAGGATAGCACCTTTGCAGGCCATTTCTGGGAGCTTCGTTCATCCGATTTCAATGTCGTCTATTTTTTGGGTTCCAGATATTTGGTAGAACAAGACCAGATCAGTTTGTAACCTTTTTGGAACTATTGTGATGTACGTTTAAAGCTTTGAACATAAATAAGAAAGCCTCACCCACTGAAACAAAGGCCCGGAGACGTAGGCGAGATTGCCAAAATCCGTTATCACTTTGGTGTTTTATGGTTTGATGTTCCTCATGCTTTATTTCATATCTGTACATGTTAATATGGCTATCATATTTCTTCTATAATTCTTCCTTTCTCATTCAGCTTCCTAAATGGTTAATTAACACATGCATAATAACTCAACCATTATCGTTTAAAGGATATTTTCGTATCAGTGAAGCTTGCGAGTTCGAGGAGTGCATGGTGGAATTGTAGATCACAAAAGTTTTGGGTGCAAGATGTATATCATTGAAAATGGGGAATGAGAGTTCGATAGCGCCAACCTGGGAAACCGCAGCCATGACATTGGCTAAGTATGGAAAGGAATGACGGTTGGTTGAACTCCCGTAAATTGAGGTTTAATGCATATTAATGGATATGTCCTGGAGGTTTTTACTTATGAATGCCAATTTTTTTGAACCTGTGTGTCGAGTTGTCACTAGTAAAATCATAATCAATGTGCATTGGGAAGGGCATGAAAGTGGCGGGGATGGAAGGGAGAGAAAAATGATTTGAAACTTTTGTGAACCCAGGTAGAGTGAAGATTGCGAGCTCGAGGATTGTAGATCACAGAAGTTTTGGGTGCAATATGTATATCACAGAATTGTAGATCACAGAAGTTTTGGATGCAATACGTACATCACATAATTGTAGATCACATAAGTTTTGGGTGCAATATGTATATCACGGAACACGGGGAATGAGAGTTCGATAATTCCAACCCGAGAACCGACGACCATAAAATTGGATAAGTATGGAATTGTTGATCATGGAAGTTTTGGATGCAAGATGTATATCATGAAACAGGGGGAATGAGAGTTTGATAGTGCCAACCCGGGAACCGACGACCATAAAATTGGCTAAGTATGAAAAGAAATGGCGGTCGATCGAACTCCCATAAATGGCGATTTAATGCGGTTTTTTCTTATTAATGCAAATCGTTTCGAACCAGTGTGTTGAGTTATCACTAGTAAAAGAATAATTAATGTGCATTGGGAAGGGTGCGAAGGTGGCGAGGATGGAAGGGAGCGATAGATTCTTTGAAACTTTTGTGAACCCGGGTAGAGTGAGGCTTGCGAGTTCAAGGAGTGTGGGGTGAAATTGTAGATCACATAAGTTTTGGGTGCAAGATGTATATCACGGAACATGGGGCATGAGAGTTCAATAATGCCAACCCTGAAAACTGCAGCCATACAATTGACCAAGTATGGAAAGGAACAATGTTCGGTCGGACTCGTGATGTGAGGATATAGATGGATATGAGGATCAGTCAGTACGCCAACCTGGGAACCCACAATCATATAAATGCGACGAAGTATAGAACTAGAAAGGGATAATAGACGGGAAGAAGAAAAGGGAAAAAGGAGTAAGTATGTCACACAACAACATCTACTTTTCATTTATCAATGCAAATATTTTCGAACATGTTTGGTGAGTTGTCACTAGTAAAAGCATAATGAATGTGCATTGGGAAAGGCAGGAATGTGGCGGGGATGGAAGGGAACAATAAATGGTTTGAAACTTTTGTGAACCTAGGTATAGTTAAGCTTGCGAGTTCTAGGAGTCCGGGGTCGAATTGTAAATCACAAAATTTTTGGGTGAAAGATGTATATCACGGAACATGGGGCATAATAATTCGATAGCGCTAACTGGGGACCCCACTAGCCTAGGAACCCATGATCATAGAAATGTGACTAAGTCAGGTTCAAGTTTAAAGAGAATTTGTTTATATTTATTTTAATAGTATTCATATTAATTTATGTTAATAGATTATTTGTGGTCCAAATGTAAACCATGTTCCAATTTGAAGGGTGTTTTCGGCTTGCAAATTCTAGAGCTCGAGAAAGTTAGGTTCAATTTTAAAGAAATTTTGTTTATATTTATTTCAATTGTATTCATATTAATGTATCTTAACAGATTGTTTGTGGTCCAAATGTAGACCATGTTCCAATTTGAAGGGTGTTTTCAGCTTGCAAATTTTGCTCAAACCCATAAGCAATAGAAAAAAAAAAATGACTTAACATTTTTTTATATGGAAGCATATTCTCAAATATGAGAAGCTGTAATATATGCACAATATTAAATAGGGACATGTCATCAACACATGGGTTTGCATGTTGAAATAGCATCATTCATTGACTATATTTCTGATGCCCCGAAGAATGAAAGCAAGAGGGGCCTACCCATTTCTTTCTCAAGTATAGGGTGGGTGCCACAAAACTACGTCCTATCACAAATTATTCTTCCATGTAAAAAAAAATATTAAACATTGAAAAACACCATACAACAACCTCAAATATTTTATATTCAGATAAACTGGGTTACAAAATACAACTGAGATTATTTCCCAAAATAGTTTTCTTGGAATTAGTAAAAAAATATATAGTTCAGTACATATTCTATGAAATTTAAATGCATTTGACATAATGACTGGGATTGGGGGTCCTATGGACCATAAAGAAAATATGTACAAGAATCAAGCTTGTAGAAAGAAGAAATTAGGTGATGGAAGACAACAAGACTTGGCAAGAAGAAAGAGAAAATTGTCAGTCCTCAGTTAAAGATTTGTATTTAAAGAGGTTGAGTTACTGGATGAAGAAGTCAACAAAGAGAGAAGAATCTGATAAGTATGAACTTACTATGATGGTATCCCATTCCTTTTCATTTCCTCATTGATGTCCTTTAGGGATTTCCTCGGCGGTTATGGGAACCGTCTCAAGCATCCTTTTCCCTTCATTGGTAATCTTGTTGACAACCTTTTTGAACCACTCCTCGATGTAGCTCCTCATGGGTGACACATTGATTTCATGCCGGATTTTTATATTGAAGAATTCAATTTCCAAGTCCCTTATATCAATAAAGAGGTTTTGCAATGTTTCTTGAATAGATTTGTTTTTAATTGAATAATGAACCAACCATTTTTTCACGTCATCTTCACCATATTCAAGAATTCCATAGAAATTTTCAAATGATAGTATTTTATAGATCTCAACTTGATCATCAATTGCTTGCTTGGTTAAAAAAATGAATTGAATAACAATTTCAGGTCTTGGACTTCATTGGTGTTGCCAGCTAGATCTATCTCAGTTAGCTTCTTGAATTATTTATCTCTTCTAGATATGGCCTGGCTACATGCTTGAATGATACCATTCAAGATTTTTACCTTTTCTTTCCAGCATGTGTTTAGCTGGTTTATTCGATCTAAGGAAGGGAGATCCTCCTCTCTTCTTCTCAATTCCATCATACCAATAACTTTAACACTAAATGGCACGAATGCATCGAGATAGAAACCTTGCTCGTTCTTGAGATCTGTTTGCATATACTCATGAAAAGAATGCGCTCTTGTTCCAAAAGAGACCATACTCTTTGACATATCCTAAGCTTCTATTATGAATTCCATTCTTCTCTTTATATTCTTTTCCACACAACCTCGAGCTGATGTGAGAAGGATTTTTGATCCTTTTAACTTTGTCGCAGGTGAAGTGGACTCGATCATTTCCAAAGAAGTAGCCAAAAATGGAAGGGGCATTAGATCTCCCTCTAATTCTTTGATTTTCTCCTTTAACCTGACATTCTCCACTTCAAGGCTGCTAATAGAGTTTTCTAGAGAATCTCCAGTTGTTCGATGTATTTGGAAGATCTACGAAGGGCGCATGTTCTGTAGGTTAATATCTAAATGAGATTTCCCTTTCTTATTGTTTACATATCTCTTTTCAATAACCAATTTTTTGGATTCGCTATAAAAAACAATGCTATGAAATGCAAAAGTCTCTTCTACGTCAAAGGTATCGGTATTGATTATTTCCATCTGAGGGTTATGGGGAGCAGTGCTCTCTAGCTGGTCATCATCGAGGAACATTTTTTTAATGTCAATTTCTAGTTCCATATCTTGGTAATAATATCACCAACTGTGTGCAGACCTTCCACGAACCTCCTAGCCTTAGACCACACTGCTCATCACTCTCAACATTGGGTCACCCCTGAGTTGGGACTAAACTCCACCCGGGTAAAGGGATTCCTAACCAGGCTAATGGTTCATAGACAATAGGAAAGGCTTTGTCATAGGTTCCTACTCAAACTAAAAACCTACAATCCCTCATTCCCCACATGCCTGTCCCACCCCAGGAAATGTGCCACTTCTCTGCTCAACAGTCCTTCGGCTTCCCCACTTCCTTTCTGGGCTTCAAAAATATGACGAAAAGGAAGTCTCAGAGCCCTATAGTTGTAGTTTATCACCTTCAGGAAATCAATTCCCAACTATTCTCTCACCTAGAGAGGAATTTCTCACGGGCATGGCAACCTGCCTCTTCAATATCCCACGAGATTGACAACTCGATTATTCAGTCCAGCTCCCAAGCTAACCATCTACATCAACAAGTATGGGTATGGATCTAGGTTCAGATACAATGACAAGAAAGTATGCAGAATAGCTGACTGCGAGAGTGAATGCTCATGGTATGGCTCAATGGATGACGGAATGATGGAAGGAATCATCAGAAATGAACTAAGTCCAAACATATGTATGCATGTCCCCAACTTGACACTTGTCATGTTGGGAGCTACTTTGGCCCACTTGTCCCCATCTTTACAAATTATGATAAAATAATTATCCATACTTTATACTTTAAGAAATATTAATATAATATTCCTTTTTGGCTTAAGCTCCCTGGATTAGCCCCTTTTCCTTAACTTTTATCCCCCACCCTTTCCCTAACTAGTGGAGTTTAGTCCCCCATACTCTTTTATCGTGGTCGGTCTGCGTGAAACAGTGTATTTTATATTAATCCTGAGACATATACAAAAGTAGGTGCATTGGCCTTTAAAATCTAGGCTCTCCAGCCTAATAATCACAAAACTGGCTCACTAGCCTATAAAACACAACATATACACAAGGCTCCCTAGCCTCCAAGTCGCACGCACATAAGTTGTTGCGTGCGGTATCCTGGAATGTGTAGACTTCCTCATTTTACTACGCAGTACATGTGCGCACTATGCCATGAAAGGTGCATACAAAAATGATATCAAACAACTCACCCGCTTAAATACATTTTCATTTACATTACAATTGGGTTCATCCTAGCGATATTACAATCCCCTCCCCTTATTTATGCACCATCCTCAATGCATTATGTACTCATACACAACAAAATTTCAAAAATCCTCAAAACGATGTGGGTATTATGCCCTCATTGCATCCTCATGCTCCCAAGTAGCATCCTCAAGACCGTACCAGGTCCATTGGACCTTTACAAGCCCTATGTATCGATTCCGAATCTATTTGATTTTCTGGTCTAGAATGCATACTGGATGCACTTGGAAATCACCTTCTTGCTCCAACTTGATCAAATTCCAATCAATAACATGATTATCCTAAGGTATATATTTCTTGAGCAATGATACATGGAATACATTATGAACATATATAGATGCAGAGAATGCAATCATATAAGCCACTAGACCAATCCTCTCTAGGATTTCAAATGGCCCACAATAGTGATCTGCCAACTTTGAACAATTTCCCAACTTCAGTGAACTTATGTTGGCTTTCACTTTCAAAAATACATGGTCTCCCACTTTAAATTCCCTATGAGTTATTCCCTTATCAACATATCTTTCTGCCTGTCTTGGGCAGCTTTTAAATTTTTCTTTATTTTTATCATTTGCTCCTCCATTTCTTTGAGAAAATCTGGCCCAACCACTGCTCTATCTGCTGGGTTATCCCAACTTATTGGTGTGTTTCACTTTCTACTATAAAGTGCCTCAAATGTGCTCATCTTTAGAGATGCTTGGTACCCATTGTTATAAGAAAAATCTACCAAGTGTAGGTAGTCTTCCCATTTTGATGGTTTATCCATCACATACATCCTCAACATATTTTCAATCACTTGATTCACCCTCTCTATTTGTCCATCTAATTTTGGATGATAAGTTGTACTAAAATTCAAATTTTTTCCAAATCCATTAAATAATCCTTTCCAAAATTTTGAGGTAAATTTTGGATCTCTGTAAGACACAATTGTCTTGGGTATGCCATGTAATCGAGAAATTTCTTTCATATAAACATCAACAATGTTGGCTTCCTTGTGAGTGAGCTTAAATTGAATAAAATGGGCAACCTTAGTAATCTTATCCACCACTACAATGATAGAATCATGTTTCTTGTTTGTTCTGGGAAGTTTGGTGATGAAATCCATTGTTACAACTTCCCATTTCCACTCAGGAATAGGTAATGGTTGTAGCAAACCAACTGGGTGTCTATTATCAACCTTTACCTTTTGACATTCCAAACATTTGGCAATAAAATCAACCTCTTTCTTCATGCCCAGCCAATAATATTGTCCCTTGACAACTACAATAGATTTCTGATAACCTGGGTGCCCAACATAAGGTGCATTATGCATTTCTCTCAATATCAGATTTTTCAATTCCTAAGAATTTGGTACATAAATTCTTCCCATGTACATGATAATTTCATCATTATCTAGCTTGTATTATTCAATTTTCTGCTACAAATTACCTTGTTGTAATTTTGCCACTAATTCCTTGTATTGCAAATCTAATTTTGAAGCCTCTAAAATTATGGGGTTCAAATATGATTGGTACATGCTAATGGTTGTAGCATGCAATTCATGCACTCTTCTGCTGAGTGCATCAACCACTTTGTTCTCTTTCCCCTTGATATGCTTTATATCAAAGTCATACTCACTTAGAAATTCTAACCATCTTCTTTGCCTAGCGTTTAGAGTTGATTGACCAAATAAACATTTTAGACCATTATGGTGTATTCTTAGCTCAAACCTTTTCCCCATGAAGTAGTGTCTCTATTTCCTTAAGGCATGCATTATGGCTTCCAACTCCAAATCATGAGTGGCATAGTGTCTTTCATGCTCCTTCAACTTCCTTGATTCATAACATATAACAAACCCATTTTGAGTGAGGACTCCACCAAGTCCTTTACATGCATCTATGCATACAATGAAGTCTTCATTTGGGTTTGCAATCCTCAGTATTGGAGCACTTTTTAATAATTGTTTCAAGTGTTGGAAACTATTTTCACAATCCAATGTTCACTGAAACTTCACACCCTTCTTTTGTAAGGAAGTGATTGAGTGTGCAATCTTTGAGAATCCTTCAATAAATATCCTATAGTATCCTGCAAGGCCCATGAATGATCTGACCTCTATCACATTCTTTGGAATTGACCATTCTCTAATGGCTTCTATCTTCTCAGGATGCATTGCTATCCCATCCTCTGAAATGATATGCCCCAAATAATGAATTTGATTTTGATAAAATGAGCACTTGCTCAATTTGGCATACAACTGATGCTCCCTTAATACTTGCAACACCATCCTCAAATTATGCTCATGCTCTTCTTCTGACTTAGAATGTATAATAATTTCATCTAGAAATACAACAAACTTGTCTAAATATTCTCGGAAAACACCATTCATTAAGCACATGAAAACAACTAGTGCATTTGAAAACCCAAATGGCACCACTGTGAACTCATAATGACCATACCTTGTTCTGAAGGCGGTCTTGCTGATATCTTCCTCTTTAATCCTTACCTGATGGTATCCTAACCTGAGATCTATATTTGAAAATATCTTTGCATCCTTCAATTGATCAAAGAGATCATCAATCCTTGGCAGAGGACACTTGTTCTTTATAGTCACTTTATTCAGTTGTCTGAAATTAGTACACAATCTTAATGTCCCATCTTTCTTCTTCACGAACAAGACTGGGGCACCCCAAGGTGACACACTTGGGAATATATACCCCTTCTTCATAATTTCTTAAAGATGCATTTGCAACTCCTTCAACTCTGGTGTACTCATTCTGTAAGGAGTCTTTGAAACTAGAGCTGCTCCAGGATTTAAATTTATAGAGAAATCAATATCTCTCTTTGGGGGTAGTCCTGGTACCTCCTTGAACACATCTTCAAACTCTTTTAGGATTGCATAATATTCCAAATTTGACACCTAGTCTTTAGGTGTCTCTTCCTTATGAGATGCAAATATTTGACACCCTTTTCTATAACATTTCTTTAGCTGCAATGCTGAAATTTCTCTGATGGTTACTACCCTGGGAATTCCCTGCACTCTCCTTAGGTTCCCTTCCTCATCCAAGAAAGTAAATTCCTTGTTATGAGAGTATAGAATAGCATGATGTTGATCCAACCAATCCATCCCAATTAGACATTCATAGGAACCTAAAGGCAAGATGTTCAAATCTACCCCAGTGTTCAGTCAATTCATGTCCATAGGACATGAATTAACCATCTCATTAACTTTTCTTTTGGCTCCTGTAGCCAGCTACACCAACCAAGATTTTCCATGCTTTCTTCTTGGAAAATGAAAACTTCGCACCATCTTAGGATTTATATAACTATGAATAGCTCTTGAATCAATTAAAATAGCAATGGTTTGGTTGTTGATCATACCTTCCACTTCAATCATGTGTGACTGATACTCTACTTGCTTGTTGTCCAGGGATGCATAGATGCTTGGTACATTTCTTCCCATGTCCTCCATTGTTTCAGCTTGCTATATATTGTGAGCAATCCTCACTTTTTCACCTCTGTAGGACAATCTCTGAACATATGATCTCCTTTACAACCCCAACATTAAATAGGTGGCTTCCTTGGCCTTTGAACCCTTGTCTCAATCGTTCTAGGTTCTCTAGATGTTGGTTGTCTCTGAGTATTATTTCTGAAGAATAGTGACTTAGATCCCTTCTTCCTCTGATCCATCTTGAATTTATTTTTGTCTTCCCAAGATTTTTGGAAAGTTGGCCTTGCTTTTTGCTGATCATATAGGCATTTATCTCGCCTTATGGTCTCCTCTAATGTCTTGGGATCATCATACTATATTTTGTCACCGATGAATGATGGTAATCCACTCAAATACCTTTGAATATTAACTGTTGCATCCTTGATGAAAGAGACATACTTCAACAGTTCTAAAAACCTTATATCATATTCATCAATGGTCATACTCCCAAGCTTGAGTTCAGAGAACTCTTTCATTTTCTTGTCGTAATATCTCTTAGTCAAGTATTTCTTCTCAAAATACTTTTTGAATTCCATCCAAGTAAGACTTTTCTATTTAATGTGTTGCACCTGCACAAGTTGATCCCACCACATGGATGCCTTTCCCTTCAGTTGATAGATAGCAATTCTATCTTCTGCAGGAGAAGAATAATTATGCAATTGAAAATACTTTCTCATGTCAGACAACCATGCATATAATTTAACTGCAAGAGTTCTATATGCATATAATTTAACTTCATGCAGTTCAAAAAATTTATGTAGCATAGCTCAGTTGGATGCTGGGTATGTTACAGCATGTTCTGCAGAGAGAACAAAAGTGTTCTCTCGTGTATCGTGTATCGTGGCCTAGCAATTCTATCTTCTGCATGAGAAGAATAATTATGCAATTGAAAATACTTTCTCATGTCAGACAACCATGTCTCTGCATCTTCATCCTTCTTGTGCTCACCATCAAATGTAGGAGGCTTGATTTTGTTCATTTATCCTCGTATCTCATCCACCCCAGACCTCTTATGCTTCCTGACAGGGGATGGAATTGAGATGTTGTGTGCTCTCTTATTGGAATGCCTCGGGGAGTGGTGGTAATGTCTACTAACACTTATTGTTCTTCTTTTATCATCAGGAGACTTGCGACTTCCTGATTTTCTTGAGCCACTCTCCTTATCCAATTTATTTTCTATTCAGTTCAAGCTCTACATTAACTTCATGTTGAAGTCACCTTGTTGCTCCTTGGCTCTCATAAGCCTTTCATTATCAGCTTTATGGATTTGGAAATCCTTCTGCAAATTCTTAATGGTCTCTACCATGTTCATGTTTTCATACCTTCCTTCTCCATGTCCATCCCTCTAATATCATCCTCATGACTGTAAGTCCCTTGTGCCTCTTCCATTACTCTGGACTCTATGTTGATATTGATATGATCTAGTTGTTGTTAACTCTGCAAAATATTGGTACACGTCTTCGAAAACCCACGCTAGGCCACGATACACGAGAGAACACTTTTGTTCTCTCTGCAGAACATGCTGTAACATACCCAGCATCCAACTGAGCTATGCTACATAAATGTTTTGAACTGCATGAAGTTAAATTATATGCATATAGAACTCTTGCACGTATTCACATTTAAATAACAATAAACGTATACATGCAACATATACGGGAAATACCCATATATATACAGACAGTTATAGGCCAAGCACATGTATTAATGAGAATAAAATAAGGTGCTTACAAAGTGTAGATGCAGATGTAGCAGCCTCACCAAGCTCTCCTTGTCCAACCCCTTGCTTGAATGATCCACAATCAAAATGACAATACTTTTCACTGATTATTCTCCTCCCTTTCACCATGAGAATGCCTCCTTATATAGGATTTGAGAGGCCTAACCATCTTAGATATTCTTGGGGTAAGGTGAGGATCTTTCTCCATCAGTTGTGGAACTCCCCTTAGATCTAGCCTTGTTCATAGATTCGAGAAAAACTGACTCGGATATTTCTCAACTGGCTTCAGAGATAAGGGGGATTTGTCCCTTGATTTTCTCAACAGATCGACACTCCCTCAAAGTGGGCCACATAGCATTGAAATGCTCCCTATTAATAGGGAAAGGAGCACTAGCGCTCCCTGTGTTGTCGCAGGAGTTGGTTCTAAGATGTAATAGAGCCAAGACTTAGCACATTTTAAATGAAATAAATTTTTTTGATTGATCAGTCATAGGAGGTTTCTAGAACTAGGTCTGAAACATGCCCTTCACTCATTTATAGATCAGAAATGAAGCGGCATGGCCTCGTTTGTCTAATTGATTTAATAAAGAATATGGATAGAGAATAAGAGATGAAGAAGACTGAAACAAAGAGTTAGGTATCTAATTCTGATATTTCTAATCTTTATTTCAATAGGGGAATGACAAATAACTTCAAAAAACAAACATGCATATATATAACTTGTAAATTAGGCAGAAATAGTCAAGCTATAGGTCTTGTTTTGCTCACAGCATAAACAAAGGAAAAACTGAACCTAACAGGCTGCCCGATAAATGACTGTAGAAGAGGTATTACTGAATTAGAGCCATTACAAGCTGAATATGTAAAATAAGGAAGAAATAATGAATGTAAACCTGAGAAAACAATAAAGGAAAAACAAAATTACATAGTGACAAGGTGTAGAATCTCTTAGCATTATGTTCTATATTTACTGAAAATGAATGCATTACAAACCCAACCTCCAAAAGGCTCTCGATTTGTTCCCCCCTCATTTACATTCATTATAGGTATTGAGGTATTGAGGTCTAAATCCTCCCTAATCTAAAAGATAACAACAATTACAATCAATTCTTGAAACCTTCTTCCATAAAAAATGGGCCAAACTGCTGAAAAATGGGGTTGCGGTTATGGTTATGTATCTATCGAATCGTGATAGAGGTATATAAAATGAAAGAGGATTTTGTGCATCTGTTTATTCTGAGAAAAATCCTCTCTCAGTTCCCTGAGATCCGTTTTCATTTTCCCCAAATCTGCATTTTACAAACATGTGTCAAAACAGGAAAATATGAGATCCAAAGATTAGGGCTCCGAGATGAATTCGATTCTCCCCATCTATGACACCTGAAGGAAAATTGAGAGAGGATATTTATCTATGACATGTTAGGCACAAAATTCTCCGATCATTTCTCAAAATGATCCTCTAGTCACTCAAAATCATCATTTGAAAATGATGACTCAGCATAGTAAAACACACCACATTTCTAAAAATGAACCTCATCTTGCGGGGCACTTTGGATTGACATACCAAGCTCCAAATGAAATTATGAAGACACCAATGGAAATATTAGGATATGTATATGTCATTAGACTATTAAAAAAAGGAAAATGGCCTCTCCAAGGATGAGAAAAATGGTTTTTTCCCAAGGCAGGTTTTTGCGTGAGGCTAGAACCCCAATTTCGGGCCTTTGGGTTTCGGGAAAATGAGGCAGTGGTTAAAATATCTACATCGGCCAAAACCTCGACGACCGAAACCCCAATTTTGGGCCTTTGGGTTTTGGGAAAATGGGGTAGTGGTTAAAATATCTAGGTCGGCCAAACCCTTGACGGCCAAAACCCTGAAATGGTGATGTGGAATTTATGTAAAACCCTTCTAGCAATTTTCTTGTCACGTATTGCATTCTTTTCACGCTTCCTCGTGAGATATTCCTCCATGTGTCTTAATGCATGGTTCTTGAATGCTTGGTATCGGTCGACTAGTGTCACATCGTAGATGTTTTGCCCTGGTACACCCGTGGGTTCTCTCCTTGGATTTTTGCGTGAGTTGGCTTGTAACTGTTACACTGCTGTGACATTTCAGATCATGAGAATGGGGCGCAGTCAGTATTATCATTCAATTAAAAGAAATTTTGAACCAACCACATCAATTGAACATAAGTAAACAATCCATTATTTGGAGACTATATCAACATTATTTGACATGAAGATGATACGTAGAAAACATTCAGTGATGCGCATGACAGAAAGGTGGCCATTTTTCCCACTTTCACTTTCAGTAGCTAAGGGTGTATGAAATATGAGATTTAAGTTACTGAAAGTATACACTTTCGGTAGCTAACGTTATAATTTTTTTTCTCTTAAGCTACCGAAAGCCAAAATTTTAATATTTATTACAACATAGGCTCCATCTAGAGATGGTGCTTTCCTGAAAAGTGCCAAGAATAGTAGACTGCATGCCTTCATCCATTGGGTGACCTGAAATAAATCTTAAAACTCTGAACTCTACCATTTAACTTGCGCCTTTCTGAAACAAAAAACCGCTTATGCATTCATTGGGCTATGGAGTCGTAATGCCTTAAAACAAAACCATACTGGATTCCAAACTAAAATGGAAACATAATGAAAACCATTGTTGTACTCTAATGCTCAAAGTCAAGCTTATTTATATACATCACCTACTCTAACTGATATCACTGTTTTTTTCAAGTATAGGAAAACTTCCAAATCAACCAAGCGAGTATTCAACTAACAAACTTAATTATGCTTCCATATTTGAGCAGAAAAATGACAGGAGCAACTGCAAATTTCAAAACATGCCTTGGGAGCAGGTACTTATAGTTTTGAAATTCAGACTTCAAGAAGTTGGAAATAAAAAATTTAGTTCCCCATTTTGACTCCATATAAAATGCTACCGGATTGTAGAAGGGAAGATATATACCACTTTCACAATTAATCCACACTTCCTCCTGTTGGGCAAGCTGTCTGAAATGTTTTTGCGCACTTTGTCCACTGCTGATTTTTTCTTCCACTGGTGCAAAAATGTCGCATTGAAACTTACTGCTATGTTGCTCAATAGTTTCTAATCAGGGAGGAGAGCTCAATTGTTTCAGTAACCCCTGCTTATGTCCTTCATTTGCTGTCCAACGATCTTCTTGGTAGCTGTCATACATAGGCTGGTCTCTTTCATGATATTGCTGATTTCTTTCCTATTGAACCAAAGTTTCTTGATACTCATCATCTTCAGAAACACTTTCATCACATTCATCAAACAAAGGAGGACTATCGTAAATTTTCATGTGTGATGAAAAAGAAATCTGCTCTTCTTTTTCTTCTGGATATTCATCATAAACAAGTTCAACAGATAACTCAGGAGTGTCATTAGTCAAACAAATGCTCAGAATATCAACTCTGAAGCTATCTATCTCAGATCCACACTCCTCCAAATCATAGTCTAAAGCATCTTCGAACAACAAACATTCTTCAAGGTTATTAAACAAGACAACCCTATCTTCTTCATGAAACAAAACAATGTCTACAAGATGATCCTATGGCATGAAATCATCATCATAAATTGGTTTACTAACTTCCTATAAAGTTCCATGGATGCCATCATTTAAACTTAGATTTTCATTTTCAGTAATAGAAGAAGTTTCACTCACATGTTCAGTACTGTGTGAATGCTGCAAATCTGTGTAAGCAAGGGCTGTAACATGATTGTTCAGGAGCAAATCTATTTCTTCTTTTGTTAAAGGAGGAGGTGGTCTGTGTAATTTCTGGATCAAGCAACTATTGTTTGCTTTCTCTTCTACAAGTTGACCATGATGATGAATATCTTCTTCTTGAATATGATCACAAGAGCTATCATATCCTATTTCTTTATCAATCAACTCTTCATCATGCTGGTCATCTTCATCCACTTGAGAAATTTATGTTATTTCTTCCTCCTCTTCAAGAGGATTTGTATGATATTTTTGTCTTATGAATTCTATATTACAACAATCTTCAAAAAGGATTTTAGCTGAATATATCCTCTTAAAATGTTGATGAAAAAGTGTGTGAAAATATTTCAATGAAAGAATACTGGAATGGGGTAAAGACTTACACTAGAGCCTAGCATCTCTTTCCAATGAAAACATAAACAACTTCATGAGGACATATTCATGATGTACATTTAATTCATCCATGAGCTTGTGGAATTCAAGCGAGTGTTGAGAAGGATTATTGTCCACATATCCTCCAAATTTAGGAAGGACATCTTCCCAAATTTTAATGTCTGGAACAATGTTTGGAAAGCCATAAAAATTTGTACAGTCTAGAGCAACAAACCTTGCAGCAATTCGAGCAGCGAACGAATTCAACATTTTGAGACTAGTGGAGTCACCAATGAATCATGTAGAGTCTTCAAACCAAGGAGTCACCAGGTGAATGATCACGACCAATTGAATTCCTATCCCTTGTTCACCGTCAATGAATAGCTCTAAAATTTTGTTGTATCCCAGGGAAGATAGCTTCGTTCCACCGTCCCCAACAACGACACCAGAAAATGTTGTTGCAAGGGTTGGTTCTATGCTGTAATAGAGCCAAGCCTTAGCGCATTTTAAATGAAATAAATTTTGTTGATTGATCAGTCATAGGGGGCTTCTAGAACTAGGTCTGAAACATGCCCTTCACTCATTTATAGATCATAAACGAAGAGGCATGGCCTCATTTGTCTAATTGATTTAATAAAGAAGATGGATAGAGGATAGGAGATGAAGAAGACTAAAACAAAGAGTTAGGTATCTAATTTTGATAAGTATAATTTTTATTTCAATAGGGTAATGACAAATAACTTCGAAAAACAAACATGCATATATCTAACTTGTAAATTAGGAAGAAACAGTCAATCTACAAGTCTTGTTTTGCTCATAGCATAAACAGAGGAAAAACTGAACCTAACAGGCTGCCCAATAAATGACTATAGCAGAGGTATTACTGAATTAGTGCCATTACAATATGAATATGTAAAATAAGGAATAAATAATGAATGTAAACATGAGAAAATAATATAGGAAAAACAATATTACACAGTGACGAGGTGTAGAATCTCTTGGAATTCTGTTCTATATTTGCTGAAAAGGAATGCATTACAAACCCACCCTCCAAAAGGATCTCGGGTTGTTACTCCCTCTTTCAAATGTTACAAAGATGTCTCATATAGGTATTGAGGTCGAAATCCTCCCTAATCTAAAAGATAACAATAGTTACAATCAATTCTTGAAACTTTCTGCCATAGACAATGGGCCAAACTGCTGAAAACTGAGGTTGCGGTTATGGTTATGTATCTCTCGAATCGTGAAATATGTGTATAAACTGAAAGAGACTTTTGTGAATATATTTGTTCTGATAAAAAACCTCTCTCAGTTCCCTGATATACATTTTCATTTTCCCCAAATCTGCATTTTACAAACATGTGTCAAAACAGGAAAATATGAGATCCGAAAATTAGGGCTCGAAGATGAATTCGATTCTCCCAATATGTGACACCTGTAGAAAAACTAAGAGATTATATTGATATATGATGTGTTACTCACAAAATACTCCGACCCTTTCTCAAAATTATCCTCCAGTCACTCAGAATCATCATTTGAAAATGATAACTCAACATAGTAAAAAATGCCACATTTCTTAAAACGAACCTCATCTTGCGAGGGAATTTTGACTAACTTCCAAAGATCCAAATGAAATTATGAAGACAGCACTAGAAATAGTAGGATAGGTAGATGTCTATCAACTATTATAACACAGAAAATGGCCTCTCCAAGGCTGATAAAAATGGTTTTTTCCCAAGGAAGTTTTTTGTGTGAGGCTGGAACCCCGATTTCGGGCCTTCGGGTTTCAGGAAAATGGGGCAGTGGTTAAAATATCTACATCAGAAAAACCCCCGATGACTGGAAACCCGATTTCATGCCTTTGGGTTTCAGGAAAATGGGGTAGTGGTTAAAATCTCTACGTCGGCCAAACCCCTGACGGCAAAAACCTTGAAATGGTGATGTGGCATTTATGTAAAACCCTTCTAGCAATTTTCTTGTTGCGTATTGCATTCTTTTCGTGCTTCCTCGTGAGATATTCCTCCATGTGGATTAATGTGTGGTTCTTGAATGCTTGGTATCATTCTACTGGTGTCATATCATAGATGTTTGGCCCTGGTACACCCATGGGTTCTCTCCTTGGATTTTTGCGTGAGTTGACTTGTGACTGTTACACTGTTGTGACATTTCAGATCATGAGAATGGGGCACAATTAGTGTTATCATTCAATTAAAAGAAACTTTAAACCAACCACAACGAATGAACATAAGTAAACAACCCATTATTTGGAGCCTATATCGACATTATTTGACATGAAGATGATACATAGAAAACATTCAGTGATGCGTGTGACAGACAAGTGGCCATTTTTTCCCACTTACACTTTCAGTAGATAAGGACGTACGAAATCTGAGATTTAAGTTACCGAAAGTCTGCACTTTCGGTAGCTAACTTTATAAATTTTTTCCTCTTAAGCTATCGAAAGACAAAATTTTAATATTTGTTACAATACCCTGCAAGTGGGCAGGGGAGCGTTGATCTCCAAAAATTCTTTAAAGGTGGTGATTCTTCAAGGAAAAAGTTTGTACTCTTCACCAAATGATATTTTCCTTATTTTAACCAGTCTTAGAGGGTATCTCAAGTGTCTTTATGATGTCGTTCACAACGCGACACCAACGGGATGAAAATATGATGTTTGCGACACTTGTGACAAAAGTGCGACACTTGCGATAATGACAGTGAGACATCATCGAAGTGATTAATTTTGATGTGTAACAGATTTCCCCCCAAAGTGCGAAGTCAGAAGACGGAAACTGATGACTGAAGTACTTTGTAGACCTTTTTGAGGAAAGAGTATGGACTTGGAAAACCTAATAGAAGCTGCATACAACCATCAGACAAATGTTAGGACATGTTTCAACCCAAGGCATGCATACCTATGCTTGAGTGATAAAATATTTTTAAGGTATGGCCGCCATCAAATACACTGTGGATCCATAATCATATTGACTTAAAAGGTATAGCCACCAAAGATACAATGTGGATCTATACTCCCATGACATGAACTAATCGTAGCCATGAACAATACACAGTGGATCTATGAGATGACAAAACATAGCCACAGACCAATACAAAGTGGATATGTGTTACATTATATATATCAATATTCTCAAAAGACACTTTGTCGCAAGCTGGGTAAAGTAGATAATAGAGTGGACACTCAACCCAGGGTCTTCTTACCGATATCGATGTGGTACGAATCTAGACATGTGAATAGAGGTCTTGATGTCAAACATGGTAGAGACCACTTGATTACTGGTCAATGAGGTAAACTGTTAACAAGTGCGAGGGAAATCACCATTGATGTAAATGACTCCCAAGGTACCCTAGTACAATCCAACGAATGTGAATAAATGATTCAAATTCAAACATTCATGGAATCATCCGATCAGGGGTCAATGATGTAAACCCACTGTCGAAAGCGAGGAGACCTGCCATTGGGGTATGCAGGTCCCAAGGTACTAGATGGTTTCTAAGTCTAAATCCTAGATAATGTGCTGAAGTCGACAGGAACAAACTCATCTAAGGAGGGCCTTGATGTATCACCCATCAATGACATGAAACCAACATAGAGATGTAAATTGGTGGAGCAAATGAGAATGGACTGACATGGGTATTGAAATAGGAAATTTGTGATGGTTGACCTTTGAAGTGGATACTTCCCTTGAACACCAGGGCACAAATGGCAGAAACATGACATGGAAAAAAAATGATGTAGTGGATACTGTGAATTTCGTCGAGTGATCCAAAGGAGTAAAGAAGCTTAGAGGATTGGTTCAGTGCAAGGGTTCAACGGGTTAAAATGTATGCAATGAAAATGTTTCGTGTTCAAGGGAAACCATAAGAGTGACCTGTGATGTTTTCAAAAACTGCTTGGCTTGCTTCCTTCAATTTTTCTCCCATCCAGATAGACGAGTACCTCTTTTTTATTTTACGAGCTCGAGGAGGATAACACATGCTCGATATATCTCACCTTCGATAAGTCCCTCTTCATTTGTTTAACGAGCTGGAAGAAGTAAGGGTTCATCCCCATATGGGCCCTTCAATGTGTAATTTTTAGCGAGTCCACAGAAGGAAAACTCGGTGGTTTTTCATGTTTAGAGAATATGAAAAGTACTTAAAGATGACTCTAGGGTTGTCCTTTTTCATAATTTTAGTCTTGCGAGGCCGAAAAAAAGATAAAATACCACTCAAAAGATGCCCTTTCAAACCTTTTAGCGAGTGTGAAAGGAAGCAAGATCACTCGACAATATTTTCATGTTCAGAGAGTCTGAAAAGAGCTTAAAGGAGACTCCAGGGGGTTCCTTTTTCGTATAACCATTATGAGTCTGAAAAAGTGATAAAATTCTACTCGGTTACATTCTCATGTTTTTGCGATCACAAGAAATAACAAAGACTAAGCTCGGTATTGGTTTCATTTTTACACAAGCTTGAAACAAAATTAAACTTATGCTTGTAGATTCCCAACTCAATTTCCAAAGGTTGGGATACCCATGGATGGTTGGTACTCTTCCCCCAGATTGAAAGGATAGTGGCTTAAATCCAGAATGATAATCAAAGGCTGGAGACATGCCCCCCCAAGCTTAAATTCATTCATTGACTTTGAGGTTGTCACCAATTTCTATACTAGATGGAGAAAACGGATAAGGGTGGATGAAATAAAGGTTCAAATATGATACCTAACAAAAGACTCAACTTGTTAGGAGAGGTGACTGTTTCATTTTTTAACAAGATTGACACAGGAAAAGAACTATGCTCAATACCTTTGTTTCATTTTTTAACCATCTTGCCACAAAGAAGAAAAACTACGCTCAAGGTTTTGGGTTCAATCCCTAGATTTCTATTTCATTTTTTAACGAGCTTGATACAAAGAGGAGAACTATTCTCATGACCTCTGTTTCATTTTTTAACAATATTTCCATAGAGAGGAAAAACTATGCTCGTGACCTTTGTTTCATTTTTTAAGGATCTTTCCACAAAGAATCAAACTATGCTCATGACCTCTCCTTGATCATGGCTTCCAAGAGGACAATTCTCTGGAAGGGATACATGTCAAGGGAAAAACATCAATCATGGCTTCCAAGAGATTATCACTAGATGGAAGAGAAGCACTCTGGAAGGAATACATGTTGACAACCTCGATAAGGGTAGGGAGAACTGGCTCTAATATCCCTATCGAAGAGATCACCATGTCAACTACTGGATCTAAGTCACAAAAGGTTGATCTTATAATGAGAGGCTCATCTTCATCAATAGTTGAAGGCATGGGAGATAACACCACATAATTGACCTGTGGCAGGGGAGATACCTTATGCATATAAGAACCATTTAGGGAGTTCAATGGGTTGGTAATCAAGTTGGGACCAACTCATGAAAGTTGATCAATAGCCACAATTATTCCATCCTGAGGGAAATATATCAGACGAAAAAAAGTGGACACAATAGCTTTCATGGCATAGACATAATATCTCCCAAGGAGTAAATCGAAATCCAAGGGGTCCTGGACTACCATAACATAAATGAAGATAGTTTTCCCTCCCAAAGTTATAGGAAACCGAGGAAGGACTCCTAAAGGGTGATTGGTTATTCTGTTAAAACCTAACAGATTATGCGTAACTGGTACAAGATGAGGATAACCAAAAGATTTCCAAGCAATAGAGGATAAAATACTAACGAATGCACCGTCATCTATTAGTGTCTAAGGAATGACCCGACCACAAACCTGTAATATAATCTTGAAAGGAATGTGAGAGGGAAGACGAGGTCCAGTTAGCGCACCCCACTAAAAAAGGATGGCCTCATTACTTGGAGGGGATTTCACGGGAGAAGGAGGAATACCCCCCAACACGTTAGATTTTGTATCAATGAGAAAGACGTGGGTAGTATCGGGTTTACTCTTTAGAGGGAGAGTAGGATCAACCGATGATGGGATAAGATCAACCACTTTGGCACTCTTCAGAGGAGGAGTGGGATCGACCGATAGTGTAACTGAAGCAACCACTTTGGCAGTCCTCAAGGGAGGATTGGGATCAATCGATGGCGGAACCAGATCGACCACTTTGGCACTCTTCGAATGAAGGGTGGGATTGATCGATGAAGGGACTAGATCAATCACTTGGGTTTCACTTTTCAAATGAAAATTGGGGTTGATTCATGATGGAACTGGATCAACTACTTTGGTTTATGGTTCAATAGAGGATGAAACTAGATTGACCACCTGATCAACTGGACTGACCAGGGATGGAACTGGATTGACTAGTCTATCAACTAACGATGGGTTGGGGGAAATATTATGATAACTCGTTGGAAGTTGAAGCTTTTCCAAAAGAGAAGAACCCTCATCCATACGAGGACAAAGGTGAGGGTAATGATCACCTTCACATAACAGGAAAGGTAACTTGACAATTGTCTTCTTCTTACCAACCTTAACGTCACTAGTTGACGGGGCATTACCAACATGTCCAATAGGGTTTGATGACGTGGGGGACCACATTTCTAAGACCGTGGGAAGACCAAGGCAATCACTCAGAAAGAGGTCACCCTTACAAAGATTGTAAGGGAATTTGGGTTTCAGATTCTTCATTGTATTCGTATCAACCTCATCAACACTCCCAGTACTATTAACAGTAGTTGCTTGCTTGGATCCAACATCTGATGTAGTTGGAGGCTTGGTCCCTTTCTATTTCTTCTTCTTCTTCTCGTTATGTTTCTTCTTCTTCTTATCAACTTGACTACTTGCTTTAGAGATTTCACTAGGTGAAGAAGGAGAAAGGGAAGGATACCTAATGGGTGAAGAAGGAGAAAGGTCGACTTGAGGTTGATGTGTGGGTGGGGTGCTTACATTTAAAGCACTTGCTGCATTCACGATTACCAGAATAGAAAACAACCATACTGGTAACCCAATTGTGAGACCTAGAAGGCTCAAAGTAGCGATGTAAGGAGGACCAACGTTTCCGTAAGAAGGAAAAACAAAAGGTTCCCTCAGAGCAGGGGTTGCTCCATTAGTAGTTTCGGGAATTGAATCCATTAAACAAAGATCCAACCTAGAGTATCCTAGGGAAAATAAACAACACACGCTAAAAATCTAAGAAGCAATCACACAAACAAAACTTTCTCACAATGAATGCACTAGTTGTTGATGAAATCCAACGTTGTGGGAACAATGTAAGAAGGGGCTTATATAGAGAGGGTGGAAATGTTACATTGACGACCTTCTTAAAGGACTTACACCCTAGTGAAATATCCCACACATAATCGTGGGTATACCCTCCAAGGATATTGAGTGAGTTTGGATAACGTCAATTCCAGGAACCGTGAAGAATTTCCCCTCCATAGTTACCTCATGTAAATACCCTAAAACGATAGGCTACTAAGGTTACCAACTACAACAATGATGCCTAGGGAAACAATCGATAGTTCGATCCACGCACAAATATAGGGTATCTAGCCGGATATCAACACGATAGGATCCAACACATAATTATGGGTATACCCTCAAGTGACCCCCAATAATACATGCAATCTCTACACCAAGACCAACAAAGCAGGGTAAGTAACTCTGTCGACCCTAATGCGACCTCGTGATTGACCCTTGTGTTAGAAGGGCTTCCGAGGATAAAATGTAGTAAATGGATTTCATCGATCTCTAACTCAAGACTCTATGTTTGTTTACAACTTTGGAAAGTTATCTTTCATACCTTTTCCAAATCCCTACACCCTAAGATAATGTAGGTTTGCTACCATAAAATATAAAAAATGTCTAATAAATTTTAGTTTAGCGCTTGATTTTTTAAGGTCGTTGTTTAATCAAGAGGAAAATGGCGAGGAATAAATGATTTTTTGACTAACTCTAAACAATGAAAAGAAATGAGAATGAAAATATTTCACTTCGAAGAAAGCTATATTACGAGAAGGAGAAAACGTTTATCATTCCCATATGCACAATGTTCCAAAATGCCAAAACCATACAATTTCGCTACTTCAAATGCAAGCTAGTTTCACTACCCAAAAGAAAGAATGAAACTATGGTATTTGTTTGATTCTAATGTATAAAGAAAGTAAATACAAATCATTTGATGCTTCACAACTTTCAATCAGAAGAAAGAGTCAAATGCAGATGCAAAAGGCATGAAGTGACAAAGGTTTCAAACAAAGCATGCACTCAAAGCAAGGAGGACTGCAAGAAAAAAAGTAGAAAATTGTTCTAACAAGAAATCAATCAAGGATAATAAAACCAACAAGAATCCAAGGAGTACAAGAAAATGCAGAGACGAATCCAGGAAAAGACAGGGAGAAAGAGAAATCACTCAAATTGTCCCGACAAACGAGGCATCAAGAAAGGGAGATTTCACATTTCTGAAAAGGAAAATTCATATTTCTAAAAAACTTTCAAGCTCAAATCAAGACAATAAGGAGTGATAAGCACCAAAAAACAGTCCAAATAACTTCACAAACCAACCATAGACTCTGGGTTAAGACCTCTACAAAACAGGTTGCAAAAGACTGAGCAGAAAAAGGCAAAAAATTCCAAAACAGAGACTAGCGCTCCCTAACCCAAGGACACAGAGCATTGTAGGGCTCTATAATACACTACAGAGGATCTCTAGTGCTCTGGTATGGCCTACATGGGATCACTAGTCTACCCAAAAATTCAAAAAAATGCCAAAAAACGCAAGAACAATTCACCCAGAAAGCACAAAAAATGGTGAAATTTCTAGTGAAGATGGGAGAAAGGTCATGGATCATAAAAAAATAGTAAAAATGATATAAAATGTGGGAAAAAGGAAGGGAAAATCCAAGGAAATACAAATCTACGTCGATCCCCATTAGAGTCACCAATTTCTGTTGTAGGAAAATCCCCCTGTTGACAGGTGAATTCCCTCTTGGATCTTAGAACCCTATGACCAAGACAGAAAAGTGCTAATGTTGAACAATGAATTTCCTTTAAACATATCTAATCTAATCAATAGATAAGAGGAATAAAGTAAGAGTAAATTTTTATGAAATTTTTCCTCGCTCAGTCCAAGTTGGGCTTGATATTCAATTCCTTTAACGAGTCCTACAATCCCATAAACAACCAAGACAAAGCATACTTCCTATTCTACCATGATTAGTTCAAAGCTAGATTTATCCAAAAGATACAAGTTCATGTAGATGTACACAATCTTTAAGAAAACAAACCAATCACATGTATTAATGAGAACAAAATAAGGTGCTTACAAAGTGCAGATGTAGCAGCCTCACCAAGCTCTCCTTGTCCAACCCCTTGCTTGAATGATCCACAATCAAAATGGCAATACTTTTCACTGATTATTCTCCTTCCTTTCACCATGAGAATTCCTCCTTATATATGATTTGAGAGTCCTAACCATATTAGATATTCTTGCGATAAGATGAGGATCATTCTCCATCAGTTGTGGGACTCCCCTTCGATCCAGCCTCAGTCATAGATTCGAGCCAAACTGACTTGGATATTTCTCAACTAGATTCAGATATAAGGGGGATTTGTCCCTTGATTTTCTCAAAATCTTGGTGCTCCCTCAAAGTGGGCCATAGAGTGTTGCAGTGCTCCCTGTTAAGAGGGAAAGGAGAACTAGCACTCCTTGCAAGTGATCAGGGGAGAGTCGATCTCCAAAAATGCTTTAAAGGTGGTGATTCTTCAAGGAAAAAGTTTGTACTCTTCGCCAAATGATATGTTCCTTATTTTAACCAGTCTTAAAGGGTATCTCAAGTGTCTTTATGATGTCCTTCGTGAGGTGACACTAGTGGGACAACAATATGATGTTTGGGACAAATCGTGACACTTGCGACAAAAGTGCGACACTTGTGACACTTGCGATAATATAACAGTGAGACATCATCGAAGTGAGTAAATTTGATGTGTAACACATGTGTCCAAAGTTGTTACATTTGTAGCATTCCACTTCAATGCTCAAAGATTCAAACCTATCGTAACTTCTTCTCGTTGTTTCACTAGGTCTTCTTGGATAACCCTTTTGTCTATGACTTTCAAAGTTGTTTATGTTTCTGTTATGAGCTCTACAATTCATATCTTTATGTCCAAAATTATTACATGCATAACATAAAACAAAAAAAGATAGTTTGATACCTGAGAGTTTTATATTTTCTGAAAGGAGGTACTCTTATGAATCCTTCTTCTTCCTGAGGGCTATCTGTTTCTGTTGGTCGTTGACTTTGAAATCTCAATCTTATCGATGGAGGAGTGTCCCTGTAATTTTCTTTGTAGACCTTCCTATCCCCTTTGATTGTTTCTGCGTAGATTTTTGGATATGTTTCTTGTTCTGTTGTTTTGGAGCTTGATCCCTTTTCTGTCTGATTGTATCCAATTTCATACTTTTCATGATGAGGTTTTTGACTATTGATAATGTCATTCAAAACTTTTGAGTTGTTCTGGATATTTTTCTTTTGAAGATCCTTTCTTAATGTGACAATTTATGCTTCCAAATTTCCAATGATCCCGTCTCTTCCTTCTAGTTGTTCTTTGAGTTCTTCTTCAATTCATTTATCTTATTCAATTTGAACCTTCAAATTTGTGATCATTTGTTCTAGTTCCTGAGTGTCTTCTTTCTTTTCTAGTTCCGCTTGTAGTTTCTTGTTTTTCTTCTTTTATCTTATGATAACTTCTATGGCACACAAAAATTATTCTCGGCAGTCAACTTATTCCTCTTCATATTCTTCTTTGGCCCCTTCATATTCTTCTTTGAAGTCTTATTTATCAGAGTTTTCTACTGCCATGAATAGAACTCTTTCTGTCTCACTGTCACTGACTTCATCTTCATCTGATGATGAGATGTCTTCTTTGGTGCATAATCTTTTCTTGAAAAGTTTATTTGTGGTTCTTTTGCCTTTATATGTTTGTTTTCTATTTGAGTAACCCTCATCATTTCTCTTTTTCTTGTGGGGACATTTGTTAGCAAAATGACCAATACCATCACAATTAAAAAAAATCAAACTAAACTTACCTCTATACCTACCATTGGTTCCCTTGTTCAATCTTCTGACAAAGTTGGCCACTTATTCATCATCTTTCGAGACGTCACTATTGTTGCTATGTTCTTTTTATTTTTGCTTTGACCTTTTGGATTCTTTGAAGGCTGCTTCTTTTATATTTGGATTTTCTTGTTCAGTTCTCATTTCATATGCTGTGAAGATTCCATGTAGTTCATCCATGATTATTGAGTTTAGATCTACTCTTTATTCTAGTGCTGATATCTTAGGGACAAATCTCATAGGAAGAGATCTTAGTAACTTTTGAACAATTACAGATTCTTTGATTTCTTCTTCCAATACCAAGATTGCATTTACTATTTCATCGACTTGTAAAAAGTAAGTTGCAATTTTCTCATGTTCCTTCATCTTTAGTTGTTCAAACTTACCTCTGTAAGTTTGAAGCTTTGCTTCTTTGACTTTTGAATCTCCTTCATAAATATTTTGAAGTTTGTTCCAAATCTCTTTAGCGGATTTACAATGTGCAAATTTGGTGAATACTGATTCTCCAAGACCATTCAAAAGTGCATTTGTGGATTTGGAATTATTCTGACCGAGTTTCATAGGTTTGTCATTTGTCGGTGGAACTGTTGGTGTTGTGTATCCATCTACAATTGATTGCCAAATTTCAAATCCCTGTGCTTGTATATATGTCTTCATCCTTATGCTCCAAAATGCATACTTTTGTCCATCAAACTATGGTATTCCATTTTTATACATGTTGTTTATGTCCATGATCTACCTTTCAGTGGTTAAACTGTTTTTTGAAGGAACCTGCTATGAGACCAATTGTTGGATTACTGAAGGGGGGGGGGGTGAATCAATAATAGAGAAATCTATTCATTTTTAACCATATAATGAAAGTGTTATATCAATGTATCATTATCATCCAATATTTGCAGAGTAAATAAATAATGAAAAAATGAGCAATCATACACATACACAGTACACCAGTGGTTTTACGTGGAAACCCAAAGTGGGAGAAAACCACAGAATGCGTTTTCTTATATGTCTTGAATAATTACATTCATTGGAAGCACCAAATTCCTTTGTTTTCCAGTTGCAACTGGAAGGAGGATCCAACCCCCTATTTTCTCAAGCTACAACCTGAGGGAAGCTCCAACTCCCCAATTCTCTGGCTACATCCAGAAGGAGGCTACAACCCCCTATGTTCTCCGGCTACAACCGAAAGGTGGCTACAACCACCTGTCCTTGCCCCATCCAACCGCCCTAATGTATAAGTAGAATGATGAAACCACTGTCACAATATCACTGTGATATATACTGTTGTAAACTTGTACCAATAAACCTACACCAAACAACCTGTACCAATAACCTGAACCATGTATCAACCATGCATAAACCTATACCTCAACCTATAATCAACCTGTACCATAAACAAGTGCATCAACCATGCACCAACCTATATCGAACATCCTGTAATCAACTTGTACTATAAACAAGTGAATCAACCATGCACCAACCTGTACCTCAACCTGCAAACCTTCCTTAACTTTAACAACAAGAGACTAGCATTTTCATCAAACTTTACTTTAGTTTCACATGATTGGTTTTGGATTAGTCAACAACCCTCAATTGAAATAATCATAACTATGTGCCTGTAATGAATAAAGATATGAAAATAGTATACAATGTTCTTCAGTGTTTTTTGTGCATTTCCTCTAGGTGTCACTACTTGTAACCTCTCAAAAAAGGAGTTATAGAAAAAATGACACAACTTGTTGAATTTTGGCTTATTCTAGAGAGCGAACTTGTAGAGCGTGCCCTGCACAGAATATTTGTTGTATATATATGAAAATTTTATACACAATACTATAGACTGTAATCTAACCAACACATTTGGTATTACTAAATTTGGATTTTTTATGAAGACATTATGATGTTTTTACCTGAAACACTTGTTTTAGACTAGTTTTAGGACTAGCCACAAACCCTATTTTCCACAGAGTGTAACTACAAAAATACAATGACCCACAAGATAAAATTTGCACCACATCTACTTGGATATGTTTTCTCAATGGCTTGCCAATTTCATGGTCCAATGCATTCTAGAAAAAAAGTTATTGCGAAAATGGTGAGATGACCTGTAAATAACATACCTTAGAAAGAATCATCAAAATAATTTATCCTCCCTTGAATTTGGGCCTTCTTTACTTCACCTTCCCTTTGAAATTAGGCTTAGATATCCTTTGGTTACCTCAGTCACCTATAGATATTCAATATGGTAAAGTGTGATTCAAATGAGAGAGCCTTGCCTCTTATTTATACTCTCCAAGTAGCTTCCTTAGAAGAATCTTCTAGGCCACTTTGTCCACATAGTCACCTATGTCCAACTTTGCTCAAATTTCCACTTGTCCATGTATCCAATAGTCACTTGACCACTTAACCCATTTTCCTCATTTTAGGGTTAACCTTATTATAACCACTTTCCATGATTAGAAAGTTCTCCATTTACTTTATTATTTAAATAATCCTTCTTGACTTTGTTACTTCTCTTTATTATTTAAATAATCCTCTTTGATTTTGTCACTTCACTTTATTATTTAAATAATCCTCTTTGACTTTGTCACTTCACTTTATTATTTAAATAATCATGTTTGACTTTGTCACTTCACTTTATTATTTTAATAATCCTCTTTGACTTTGTCACTTCACTTTATTATTTAAATAATTTCTTCTTTGTAAGCACTTTGACTTCTTTGACCTTTTGGGGTTTCAAGCCAATCTTATGAGAGTCCTTCAACTTCGTAAGGCCATAACTCTCAAACCATGAGGAGTTATGTGAAGTTACACATACCATTTGAAATGACATGACATGTACTATCCATCTAGAATAGTCTTACCTGAAAATATATCAAAACTCATACCATTATACATAAAAAAAACTTTGGCCCATTACCCAAACCTTTGTGTTATCGAAATTTGCTACCAGACTTTATTCAAGGGTTGACATCAATGAAAACTAACCCAATTAATCAACATATGCCTTAAAGAAACTAAAACAACCAATTTGTTTTTTCCAATTCAAGATCGACACAAAAAAATTCATCAGATTCCATAATATTCTCCCATTAATGCGTTTTAATGGGATATGTCCTCGATATTTTCCACTTATTAATGCCAATGTTTTCGAACCTATGTGGTGAAATGTCACTAGTAAAATAATAATTAATGTGCATTGGGAAAGGGCGAAGGTGGCGGGGATGGAGGGGAGCGAAAAATGCTTTGAAACTTTTGTGAACTTGAGAGTCCGTGAACCCGCAAAACTTTGAAGAATCAACTAAGTATGGAAAGTGTTGGCACAGGGGCAGACCCAACGTTTAGCTCTAATAGTGCACCAACAATCCCTAACTATTGGCCCTTTCGGCAACACCTACGAAGCAGATACAGTCTCACCCGAAGTAGAAATAGGGGGTTGTAGGACACAGGTGTCTACAACCAAAGGAAATGCAAGGTGGGTTCAAGGCAACAACACAATGTAACCTGGTTATTATTTATCATCCTTAAGCCTACTACGTGAACTATATCTCAGATATAACACAATGATGCAATAATAGTATAACATGAAGCAAAATAACACATCAATCACACAAAACATCAATATATATGTGGTTCACCCTCTCCCTAGGGCTACATCCACAAAACTATGTTTCTTGATATTATAGGAAAACATACAGTTCTATCTGCGCTCTTAGCTTGCAGATCTCACTCCTGCTCTCTATCTTTCTCTCCCCTCCCTGCGCACCCAACTACACAACACATACTACTCTCACAAAATAATACTTCTCTCTCAATAATAACAATAATAACCCATCATAACGTAATCAAACCCATCACAAGTCCTCTTGACCTTTATTTATACATTACAATGACTCTCGAACAATCTTAGGCCAAAACCTAGGTGTCAAAACCCTAGGTGTCGAAAAACCTAGGTCAACTTGACCCGCGTTTTCAAGGCTTCACCAGCCTATCTATCATTCTTTCCCATGAGGTGATCCAATGCATCCATTGGTGGATTTTTTCGCTTGTTGAGTTGTCCACAATCCATCTTCCTTGCTTATTTGTTTTCCTCGATATCCCTATCCAAGGACTTGATTTCTCTTACTTCGCTCCGTATTTTCTGTTCTCTTGGCCACTTCAACCTAATCGCAGTCAACTTGTCTTCCACACAGTTTTCACTTTGAACTTATTCCTTAACCTTCATCTTCTTCCATGACCAAGGGACAATAGGCCCCCAACACTCACATGTGACTCGTCCCAAGGCACTTTAGGTCTGAACCTTTAGTTTCGCTTTGAATTCAGACTGAGTGGGGCAACCTGTGCTTTATGCTCTGTCCCTCTCTTCCTTGTGCAAACTATATTTTCTGTGTCTGGTACCCAATTTCCACTGCACCTGGTACCTAGACCCATCTCCTTCTTCTTTTACTGAGAATTGTGAGGAAGCTGGTTGTCATAGTATAATTTCAACCAGCTCCCATTCACTAAACTTTGTTTCCACTCTCCATTCGATGTCTTCAACTACACAAATCCTCCTTTTGTAACATATGTGACCTCAAATGACCCAAGCCAATGTGTTTTGAACTTCCCTAGATGCTTCATGAACTTGTTTTCATATACCAATACCATATCTCCTTGCTTAAAGGCTTTCTTCTTGATATGTCTATCATGGTAGTCCTTTTATCATTCCTTTTGTACCTATTGATGAAATCCTGCAATAAATCAGTCTTCTTCTAGTTCTACCAACTACGAAATCCTCTCTTGAACAACGCCACTGTCATCCATATCTATGAATGTTGCAATTCTGAGACTAGGAACCAAATATTCCATAGGGACAACTGCTTCTAGACCATAAACCAACTTAAAGGGAGTATTCATTGTCATCTTCTTGCAAGTAGTTCTATAGGCCCATAACACTGATGGTACTCTCAAATCCCCATCAGTTCACACTGCAAATCTTTGTCAGCGTTGTCTCCAAGATATTGTTGAAATCTTCGACCATCCCATTCACTTGTGGATGGTAGGGAGTACTCTTCTGATGGTGGACTTCAAATTCCTGAGTCAAAGTGTAGTGTCCCCAAGGCCGAGCCTCGTTACAGATCATGATATATGCAATGAATTGTAAATGTTCTCTATAGGCTGGTGAGCCAAGTTTTGTATAAGCTGGAAGGCTTATGTGTTTGTTAGGCCAGGAAGCCTAAGTGTTTGAGGGCTAGGAGCCTGATGTTGTACTTGTATGTATGCAGAATAATCAATAAAATATAAACACCGCCAGGTGCAGACTGACCACGATGAATGAGTGAAGGGGGACTGAGCATCCACAGAGTGGGCAAGGAACTAGGGGCTGGAAGGTGGGAAAGGGGCTGAGTGTTGAGCCTAGGGGCTAAGCCTAGGGGCTTAGGCCTGGAATAATATTTTAATATAATTTCCTAAGTGCATGGTCACTTCCAAAGTGTGAATAAACCTAGGGTGCATATGTCTCTCAAGGCTTATACTACRGAATTGTGGCTAAATAAGTCTAAGAAGTTTGTACACACACACTTACAATACAATAAAGAAACAATAAGGGATATGACAATCACCCCAACTAAACACAAGAGTCAATTTCCACATAAACACAATATTAGATAAACACCTTTATGACATATAAGGGATATGACAATCACCCCAACTAAAAACAAGAGTCAATTTCCACATAAACACAATATTAGATAAACACCTTTATGACATATAGGCTCTATAAGGTCCTTTATAGGTTATAACATGTTTATAGCATGTTTAGACACATCTTATTTAGCAAGGCTCTATAGGATCCTTTATAGGTTTATTTTTTTCTTGATTGAAACCATTAGATGTTGTATTAGAAAATAATTGCAAACTCATTGTTTAGCTTAATAATACAAAAAGAGAGAGGTTGTTCATAATCCGAAAGTTCAAAAAGATGTTCAAAAACTTGAAACTTAGCAACTAAAACCATTGATTTTTTTTGGCAAAGGAATACCGAAAGTACTAACTAGTATAAACCCTATAGAAAGTTCCTAATATCAAAAAGACTTTGCAGAACAAATTAAAACCTGGAATTAAGGAAAAACATGGCCACTGTGAGCTTCATTCTTATTCTCCTAAGGGGGTTTGGCTTCTTGCTCCATCCACTCCATATCCGTATTTGTTGGAGATAGTTGCACTAAATTTTCTTCGTTTGTTTCAGTTGGATTGAGCCTATGGACATTCTTTGAAAAGAGACCACTGATTGAGATATTTTGGCAAGGCTCATCACCATTTGGTGTAACATTTTGCACCCTACTTCAAGATTCTCAATTTGATTTTGTGTTGAGTCATTATATCCAAAATTTTAGCACTCAAAATTGCTACTTACTCTTGAGCGAGCATTCTAGAAGTTGTTGTGAAAATGAAAGTTTGATTATTAGATATAAGAATCCCATGTCGCCTCAAATCCCTGCAAACATCCATAATCTCACAAAGGGGGCAATGCCCAACATGACTTTGATTTTCCATAAGCCCCAAATTCCAATCGACAAAAGAGGATTTAGTTAATCCCATGCACCACAAACCCCTGTCAACATTGGCTATACCAAGACCTAAGAACAAGGTGAAAAACAATTCCTCACAGGAATTAAGAGAACCAATCCACTATCATTGCAATTGAAAGTACGAACATTCACCAAAACACAAAAATTGACCCACTGGGCCAAAGACAACGCTGAATCTGAATCTATAGGCATCCAATGATAATCCAAATTACTAAGGGAGAAAACCACATGCTTCCATCAAAATTCCACCTACATCCAACATATTACCAATTCATGGCATATGAAACTACGTCACCTAAGTGTGAAGTGTGTGAGCATATCAAAGGACTATAATGCATTACAACTTGAGCTCCCTTCTTGAATTCAAAAGGTACTACTACCAAGCTTATGTTTATTCTATGTTTGACTTAACATTCTTTTTAGATCTAACTTGATTATGAACAAACATGCTCAATTAAAAAGAATGGAAAAGTCATCCATCCCAAAGGGCTTTGTCTGGCTCCAATCCCCACACTACTTTTGAGATTTCCTCTTTATGTATTTATTTATTTAATTATGTGTTTTCTTCATTTGTATACTAGTATTATAATTTTTTGTAGCATTGTTGCAAGGGCATCAAACTCAACCATTTCTTTCTGTTAGGTTAAACTTGACTCGGTGAAAGAGTCAAAGTTGTTAGGTCAACAATGGTGGTTTCAGGCACATGGTTTTGGTACCTAGTGGTTCTATGGCCTGTGGATTACATGTAATAAATGCCTTAAAAAGGTTGGTGATACTCCATTGTAATATGGCGAGATTTGAGTGGTGAAGGCTCACTTGGTTGGGGCTAGGAGATTGGTTGACTTGGTCAGTTTTGGCCAAGGGAAATAATAAATCTATTGTTGGATGGTTTTTCTTGTAAGGGTTTTTCAGGATAAATCACGTGCGATTTATGTGTGTATGTTTCTATGTTCTTGGTTTTTTTTTAATCTCTCTTGCATTTATATTTCCTAACAACTGGTATCAGAGCTATGTTTGATGGTGATTAAAATAACGACATGGTTGTCAAAGTACAAAGATAGGGTTTAAATCCCTAGGGGGTGTTGAAGGATTCAACACTAAGATTTGAAGAGTATTGGATTTGGGCTCAGAGTGTGTGAATGATATATGGCTTGGATGCTTGGATTTGATGAATATGTCAGATGTGGTTGGATCTGTTGTCTGGTTGTAGATATACCAAGAGGAAAGCATCAAGATTTGGGGTCAAAGCAATGGAAAGGAGAGAGGATGGCGGCATAAGTGTCGAAATGGAAACAATGAAAAAAATTAATTAAAATTTTAATGGAGTTGAATGTAAATGAGAATACAACTATAAGACCTGGTTAGGCATGTGTACCTGTAAGGTAGCTAGAGAGGTAGTGGAGGGGCTCAGAGGGCCCATAGCGATGATAGTGGAGACCATTCAATGTAAGGTGGACTATGTCCACTATATTATTAAATAAGGCCCACTATGGTAGTTAGATATAATAAATGGGTAATTAGATATAATAAATGTAAGAGGACTTCTTAGAAGTTTCTACTTCTAGATGATTCCTCCTCTAGAATGTTCTTAGGTGATGGTAGCACTCTATAAAGGGGTTCAAGCAATGTAATGAGACATGAAGAGAATTATTGTATTTGGAGCGGTAGCTCAATAGGAGGATGCCCCCTCGAAGAGGCAAGTGAACAAGAGAGGATCCCTTCCATAATAGGATCCATTGTATGGTGTTTCCCTACCTCAAGGGTTTGGTAATAATAAAGTCTAGTTTCTTCTATCTTGCTTTGTGGATCTATTGTGTATTCAGTATTTGTAGTGATTATATTTTCATATCTATTCAAGTTCTTAACAAGTGGTATCAGAGCACTTTCCTTGGCAGACATTGTGGGCAAATATTTTTTATTTTTGCAGATTTGTTTTTCGGGGAAGAAAAAAGAGGACTGTGACATTCTAGAACTTTTTGGTATATTTATGTGAAAAATTTGTAGGAACAGGTTGTAGATTTTAGTTCCTCTCAGAAAAAAACCCAAGTTGAAAAAATAAATCGTCCGAAACGGAGTCCGGAAGGTCAAGATATTGAAGTTTTAAAATCTATAATTTTCAGGGTTTTTTCCACGAATGACGGCGCGATTTGTTTTTATTTCTGTAGCAGCTGGAGGCCGAATTTTCTTAAACAAATTACAGATCTGATTTCCTCTCACAATTTCACCCAATTTCAAAAAAAATCAGCTGAAACGGAGTCTGGGAAGTGAAGTTATGAGCATTTTAAATTCAACAGTTTTTTAGGGTTTTTCCAGAAAAAACCGCGATTTTCTGTTGTAACTTATTGTTCTATTTTTTTGGGTTTTTTTTCGTGACGGATGTGGGACTGAAGGGTTCATAGGGTGATTAGATGACTATTTCTTCTCAAAACCTCAAAGAAATTCTTGAAGCATTCAAATCTCAATTGTATGACACATTGTGTAACACATTGCATGACAAACTTCATGACCTTGCAGATGGCCTCAATAATAGTTTTCGTAGTTCATTGGATAGCATGCATGAGAGATTTCTTATGGAAGACATCAGGGATGAATATAATCAAGAAATATATTCTTGGTATGATTTTGAGGACGATTGTGATGATTGGTATATGGATAGTTGTCATTTCTGGGATGACAACCACTTCCATATTTTATTTGATGACTCTACTCCACCTTTTGTAGAGAACATCAATGTCCCACATTAGGAGCTAGTTACCAGCTTTCAATCTGCATATTTTACAATGGTATTGTTTCTTCTAGATTCATCTTTGATCCTCTCCCACTATGTGGATGAATATTCTTATTTGGATCCACATGATAGGTGTCAGTATTGGGAGCATCATTTTCAATTGGTTATTGGGTGTCAATATCTTCCGTGTGGAGTTCACATGAGCACTTGGACATGTGACCCTGGTTTACAATGGCGGTTGGACTACTTCAACATGATGGCTTTCATTTCTACATGGGACTTTGGTTCTTCAGTCTTCTTCAACATTATGGTCCACAATTATCCATGGGACCCTGATATATGGTTGTACATCAAGCATTGAGAACAACGCTTTCATAAGGGGGATGGAATGTAAGGTAGGTAGAGAGGTAGTGGAGGGGCTAAGAGGGCCCATAGTGATGATAGTGGAGACCATTCAATGTAAGGTGGACTAGGTCCACTATATTATTAAATAAGGCCCACTATGGTAGTTAGATATAATAAATGGGTAATTAGATATAATAAATGTAAGAGGACTTCTTAGAAGGTTCTACTTCTAGAAGGTTCCTCCTCTAGAATGTTCTTAGGTGATGGTAGCACTCTATAAAGGGGTTAAAGAAATGTAATGAGACATGAAGAGAAGTATTGTATTTGGAGCGGTAGCTCAATAGGAGGATTCCCCCTCGAAGAGGCAAGTGAATACGAGAGGATCCCTTCCATAATAGGATCTATTGTATGGTGTTTCCCTACCTCAAGGGTTTGCTAATAATAAAGTGTGGTTTCTTATATCTTGCTTTGTGGATCTATTGTGTATTCAGTATTTGTAGTGATTATATTTGCAAATCTATTCAGGTTCTTAACAGTACCTCGGGTTTGAAGATTCACCGGTAAAGTCTAGATGTAGACCTAGGTGATAAGGGGAGAATGCGAGATTTATGGATACCTTGACTTCGAGGGAGGTTTGGACGGATTTGGTTATGGGAAACCCCAAGTCAAGTTTAAAGGGAGGAATATTAGGTTAAACTTGAATCGGTGAAAGAGTCAAAGTTGTTATGTCAACAGTGTGGTTTCGGGCACATGGTTTTGGAAACCAACAGTTTTAGAGTTTGTGTATTACATGTAATAAAATCCTTTAAAACATTGTTGATACTCCATTGTATTGTGCCTAGAGTTAAGTGATGAAGGTTCACTACGCCTGGGCTAGGAGGTTGGTCGGATTAACCAGGTTTGGGCAAGGGAAATAATCTATTGTTGGCTAGTTTTTCTTGTAAGAGTTTTCGAGGATAAATCTTGTGTGATTTATGTGTGTATGTTGCTATGTTCTTGTTATTTTTATCTCTCTCATATTTATATTTCGTAACAAAACTTCTTAGGTATACAAAGGCTCAAAATGTGATCAAGCGACTTCCTTTATGGTAGTGAATTCGCTAAGCCATTCACCATTCTCAACACTTATCTCATTCACTGTGTTTTTCTACAACCTTACTTATGGAAATAAGAAGTATTTTTGTCCCCTAGTTTCAATGAAAAACTATGAGACTTAAGACACCAAGCTTCCTCCTCATTTTCTGTATGTTTTTTTAAGCTCACCACACAACTCTCTTTCCTCCATTAAATCTTGCATGGGTACCTCACCCAATTCCATTCTAGTGTATAGGATGTGGAGTTGACTTTGAAGATTTAATCTCTTTTGGGCAAGGGATACAAAGGATCTCTTAACCCACTCCTTAAGAGCTTGGTTTCTCTTAGTTTTTCTTCCCACACAAGGGAAGGATACCCAGAAATAAAATTACTTTGGGTATCAAAGATAATTTCCATACCTCTTGGGTTTTGTAACCAAAGGGGGTTGAACTAAAAAGGGATGGGACCAAAAATTTGAGGCTCATGGAAAATGAAAGAAATAGGCCCTTGGTTTGAAATGTTGGAAGGAACAATATTAGATGTAATCATCTGGTTGTTAATAAGAAGATCATTATAGATGAGGAATCAATCCAATCTAGAAGCTATATTACCTAGGCCCAACATCCTATTTATCCAGGTATATTTTTCTTTTTTTGGATTCACATCTACTAAGTCCCAATCAATTCCTCATAGGAATTAAGAGAGCCAATCCACTATCATTGCAATTGAAAGTCCGAACATTCACCAAAACACAAAAATTGACCCACTCGGCCAAAGACAACACTAAATCTATAGGGATCCAATGATAATTCAAATTACTAAGGGAGAAAACCACATGCTTCCATCAAAATCCCACCTACATCCAACATATTACCAATTCATGGCATATGAAACTACATCACCTTTAAGTGTGAAGTGTGCGAGCATATCGAAGGTCTATAATGCATTACAACTTGAGCTCCCTTCTTGAATTCGAAAGGTACTACCACCAAGATTATGTTTCTTCTATGTTTGACTTAACATTCCTTTTAGATCTAAGTTGATTATGAACAAACATGCTCAATTAAAAATAATGGAAAAGTCATCCTTCCCAAAGGGCTTTGTCTAGCTCCAATCCCCACACTACTTTTAAGATTTCCTCTTTATGTATTTATTTATTTAATTATGTGTTTTCTTCATTTGTATACTAGTATTGTAATTTGTTGTAGCATTGTTGCAAGGGCATCAAGCTCAACCATTTCTTTCTATTAGGTTAAACTTGACCCAATGAAAGAGTCAAAGTTGTTAGGTCAACAATGGTGGTTCCATGCACATGGTTTTGGTACCTAGTGGT
The DNA here is from genome assembly GCA_009831015.1 of Picea engelmannii. Taxonomy (NCBI): domain Eukaryota; kingdom Viridiplantae; phylum Streptophyta; class Pinopsida; order Pinales; family Pinaceae; genus Picea; species Picea engelmannii. Next base: position 1,033,447 of record ML779640.1, on the reverse strand, counting down.
TCTAGGGCCTGTGGATTACATGTAATAAAAGCCTTAAAAAGGTTGGTGATACTCCATTGTAATATGTCGAGATTTGAGCGGTGAAAGCTTGATCAGGGGATCAAATTTTGCTCAAAAATTCAAAGTGCTCGGAATCACTTCAAACCGGACAAGAGCATAGGCCTCATCGTTGTGAACCCAACGCAACTCATTTCATCTCAAACGGACGTCGGGAGCGAGAGATATTGCAATCTGTTCATAAAGTCAAACAGGCAAAAAAAGGGACGCTGACTGTACAGTCCGTAAAGGCTGACGTGGCAGAGGTGATGTGGCTGACAGTTGGGCGAATCATAATGCAACACATGGAATTTGGTTGGTCAATGGTAAGGTGCCACGTGGCCCAGTCATGGGCTGCCACGTGGCACCCCTTTATTGGCTTTTGGTTGTTATGTAAAATTATGTTGGAGTCCGTGGGGTTCGACCCACAGACCTCTCCTCCACATAGAGCCTTCGCAAAGAACGTCCGACCAACAGACCACTGGTTGTGACTTGATATGTATACGGGTTTAAATTTATTTAAAGTCAAACTATGTGTTAAATGGTGGGGGGTCGGCCCGGGGCTTAGCCCCGATCCACGGTTTTATATATCAAAACATATGACCACACCGTTGTTACATAGTGCACGGGGGTTTTAATATAGCCCATGGCTATAACCGTTATAGCATATGACCCTGTCATATGGATTCGGTACTATGGGCGCATTTTATATGGTTCATACGGTTGTAACTTACCTGCCACTTGTAACGACTCTATTTGCCTATAGACGGAGCCCCTTTTTATAATGCGCAAGGTGATATTGAGGACCGCATGTGCCCAGGTGCTAGGCGGTTAGGGGTTGGCGTGCCCATAGCTGTCCTACAGTTTGCACCGTTGGCATGGTTGCACCCGGTGCTGGGTTTTTACGCTATATATTGCGTGTGTGTCAGGTTCATTCAACAAGGGTGCAATTTGTAGATGTAGAGACAACAAGCTTGAAGGTGGGACTTCCAGGAGGCCTAACTTCTTCGTTTTTCGGCCGATTGAGGTGCCGAAAGAGCCCAGCTAGGGGTTTTTGGATGCTATGAAGCCATTGGAGCAGTCAGTTGGTCAGTTTGAGAATTGTAAGGCATGTTTTTGAGTACTTTGAGCAATTAATAATAAATGATCCATTGGAAGCTGGACCAGGAGATGTAGCCCAAGAGAGGGGTGAACTCCTTTATCAATTGCTGTGTTTATGTGATTTTGTTCATTGATTATGCTATTGTCTATGTGTATTTTGCATGAGTAATCCTATAATTTATGTGTTGAAAAGTTGATCCATTTTCCTTTAACACATAACATTTACTTGCAATAATTTCAAGATTTTCAAGTCTTCTTCATTTTTAGATCAAGTTGGTATCAGAGCACTGGTTTTTGAAGACTTGATTGTTTTGCAAGTGTTTTTGTTTCTGATGCTCACAAGGTTGAAAATCACAAGAGGAGAAGGTCAACTTGTGGAGCCAAGTTCTCATCCGACAAGGAGGAAGCATATACCATCACCGCAAGTTTCAGGGAGGCATTCACCAAGTATGGCTCATGAAGAAAGTCATGAACGTGTTCCTGCAGAAGATGAAGATCTCAGAAAGGCTATCATGGAGATGAGAGAGATGATAAAGATCTTGATGGAAAGGAACATATTTTTGCAGGGTGAAGGCTCCAACCCTTCAAGGCATAAGGGAAACAGTGGTGACAAATTTCCAGACGGAAATGGAGGGAATGGTGCTTCTCCACCACCCTCTCCACCATCATCTTCTTCTTCTTCTACCAGTTCAAGACCTCTTCCGAATTCTCCAAAGGGGCATGGTAAAACTCCTTCGCAAATTCCTTCATTAAAGCTTGATATAAAATTTGAATTGCCAATATACAATGGAGAAGTTAATGCTGAGAAGTT
>ML779640.1:1007598-1029805 GCA_009831015.1 Picea engelmannii | reverse complement strand
AGAGTTATGAACGATGTCTTAAGGCCTTTTCTGGATGATTGTGTTATTGTCTACTTAGATGATATTTTGATCTTTAGCAAATCTCGTGAAGAGCATATTACACATGTGAAACAAGTTTTTGATGTTTTGAGAAAGGAACAGTTATTTTTTAAGTTGTCCAAATGTGAATTTGGCAAAACTTCACTTATTTACTTAGGGCATATTGTTGGTGGAGGTGAATTAAAAATTGATCCCTCCAAGGTCAAAGTCATTTTGGAATGGTCCAGACGTAGCAATGTGACAGAGGTAAGAAGTTTTTTGGGAGCTGCCCAATATTGGAGGAAGTTTATTGCTAACTTTTCTTCCATTGCAGCTCCATTACATGTTGTGACAAGTGTCAAGCAAGTTTTCCAATGGGGAGGCAAGCAACAATAGGCTTTTGATACTTTGAAAGAAAAGATCAGTTCAGCGTCAGTTCTTGCACTTCCAAATTTAAGACAACCTTTTGAAATCCAGACAGATGCAAGTAATTATGCAATGGGAGCGGTTTTTCTACAGTATGGTAAGCCCATTTGTTTTCATTCTGAGACGTTTAATGGTGCCGTGATTAATTATCCTACTTATGATAAGGAATTGTATGCATTGGTTCAAAGTGTTAAAAAATGGAAACATTATTTATTGGGAAAAGAAACCATTATTCACACTGATCATCAACCTCTGCAATACTTACAATCACAGACAAAGCTACAACAAGCTAGGCACTTCAGGTGGATGGGTTTTCTTCAACAGTTTCATTTGGTCATCAGGTATAAGAAGGGATTTTTTAACAAAGTCGCTGATATGCTTTCAAGGCCTATTATTAGTGCTTCAGTTATTCTTAAGCAGAGTCCTATAATGCATGAAAGTTATGTGGAGCAATATGCTTTAGATACTGATTTCAAATAAGTGTATGAAACTTTGTGCCACTCTAACCATGTTGATTATCATGTGCATAATAATCTCTTGTATCATCTTGGCAAGTTGTGTATTCCACAGGGGGAAAGAATCAACATCATAAGGGAAGCGCATTCTTCTCTTATTGCTGGTCATTTTGGTGTAGGCAAGACAGTGGCTAATTTGCAAAGATACTGCTACTGGCCTAAAATGAATGAAAGTGTTTNGAGATATGTTCGAGGATGTTCGTTGTGTGCCACAAGTAAACCTAGCAATCGAAAGTTGGGTTTGTATACTCCACTTCCAGTTCCTTCTTTACCTTGGGAAAGTATTTCCATGGATTTTGTAGGTGGTTTACCTATGTCTAGACGAAGTCATGATTATCTTTATGTTGTGGTTGATCGATTTAGAAAAATGTGTATTTTGATACCTTGTACTAAGCATGTTACAGCAGAACAAACAACACAGTTGTTCTTTCAAAATGTTTGGGTGCATTTTGGATTGCCTAAGTCCATTATTTCTGATCGGGATTCTCAATTTGTTGGAAGTTTTTGGTCGAGTTTATGGGCACTCATGGACACCAAACTTAAAAAGAGCACAAATTTTCATCCACAAACAGATGGTCAGACAAAGGTGGTAAATCGTATAGTGGTGCATCTTCTTCGTGCTTATTGCAACAAGCATCCTAAACTTTGGGATGAACATTTACACTACATTCAACATGCGTACAATCGAGCTAAGCACTCTTCGACGCAAACGTCGCCATTTGAAGCATGTTTTGGATATTTTCCCAAGTCTCCTTTAGATTTTATCTTTGGGAAAGATATTGCTATCGATGGCCAATATGACATTGATAGGGCAGAAAAGTTGATTGAACAAATTCAGTCGATACATCAGGTGGTGCAAGAGAAGTTGGAAAAGAGTCAGGCCAAGTACAAGACGAGACATGACAAGCATCGTGTTGATCACAGTTTCCAAGTTGGAGATGAAGTTTGGATTTACATCAGCAAGGAGAGGCTTAAAGGAGAAGGTAAAAAGTTGAAACCGATTCGATATGGTCCTTTCAAGATTATCAACAAGATTGGTAACAATGCTTTTCGTTTAGATTTGCCTCCTTATATGCAGATGTATGCAGTTGTTAATGTTGAGAATTTGAAATTGTATGAGCCTCCGTTGATTGATGATCAAGGAGACCATGTTCATATTCCTTTCATAGATGATTTTTCCCCAGAGTATCTTACAGAACTGCATGAAGACACTATCCTTGACAGGAGAATGCGAACTTCAAGACGAGGAAATGTGGAGTATCTTCGAGTTGGTCTTAAAGGGACGAATCCAAGCAAGGCCAAGTGGATTGAGGTTGGAAGGGTGAGGGAAATTTACCCTCATCTTCGCATAGACTGAAAATAGTCTTTTGGAGGTCCAAAAGCTTCCCAATGGGGAGGTGTGATCAGGGGATCAAATTTTGCTCAAAAATTCAAAGTGCTTGAAATTGCTTCAAACTGGATGAGAGCGTAGGCCTCGTCGTTGCGAACCCAATGCAACTTGTTTTGTCTCAAAAAGACGTCAGGAGAATGAGATATTGCAATTTGTTCATAAAGTCAAACAGGCAAAAAAAGGGACGCTGACTGTACAGTCTGTACAGGCTGACGTGGTAGGGTCGTATGTCCATACGATGATGTGGCAGAGGTGATGTGGCTAACATTTGGGTGAATCAGAATGCGACACGTGGAATTTGGTTGGTCAATGGTAAGTTTCCACGTGGCCCAGTCATGGGCTGCCACGTGGCACCCCTTTATTGGCTTTTGGTTGTTATGTAAAATTATGTTGGAGTCCGCGGGGTTCGACCCCTGGACCTCTCCTCCACATAGCACCTTCGCAAAGACCGTCCGACCAACGGACCACTGGTTGTGACTTGATATGTATACGGGTCAAATTTATTTAAAGTCAAACTATGTGTTAAATGGCGGGGGGTCGGGTCGAGGCTTAGCCCCGACCCACGGTTTTATATATCAAAACATATGACCACACCGTTGTTACATAGTGCGCGGGGGTTTTAATATAGCCCATGGTTATAACCGTTATAGCATATGACCCTATCATATGGCTCCGATACTATGGGCGCGTTTTATATGGTTCATACGATTGTAACTTACCCGCCACTTGTAACGACTCTATTTGCCTATAGACGGAGCCCCTTTTTATAATGCGCAAGGTGATATTGAGGACCGCATGTGCCCAGGTGCTAGGCGGTTAGGGGCTGACGCACCCATAACCGTCCTACAGTTTGCACCATTGGCGCAGTTGCGCCCGGTGCTGGGTTTTTATGCTATATATTGCGTGTGTGCCAGGTTCATTCAACAAGGGTGCAATTTGTAGATGCAGAGACAACAAGCTTGAAGGTGGGACTTCCAGGAGGCCTAACTTCTTCGTTTTTCGACCAATTGAGGTGCTGAAAGAGCCCAGCTAGGGGTTTTTGGACGCTCTGAAGCCATTGGAGCAGTTAGTTGGTCAGTTTGAGCATTGTAAGGCATGTTTTTGAGCACTTTGAGAAATTAATAATAAATGATCCATTGGAAGCTGGACCAGGAGATGTAGCCCAAGAGAGGGGTGAACTCCTTTATCAATTGTTGTGTTTATGTGATTTTGTTAATTGATTATGCTGCTGTCTATGTGTATTTTGCATGAGTAATCCTTTAATTTATGTGTTGCAAAGTTGATCCATTTGCCTTTAACACATAACATTTACTTGCAATAATTTCAAGATTTTCAAGTCTTCTTCATTTTTAGATAAAGGCTCACTTGGTTGGGGATAGGAGGTTGGTTGACTTGGTTAGGTTTGGCCAAGGGAAACAAGAAATCTATTGTTGGATGGTTTTTCCCGTAAGGGTTTTTCAGGATAAATCACGTGTGATTTATGTGTGTATGTTGTTATGTTGTTTTTTTTTTATCTCTCTTGCATTTATATTTCCTAACAACTGGTATCAGAGCTATGTTTGATGGTGATTAAAAGAACGACGTGGTTGTCGAAGTATACAGCTAGGGTTTAAATCCCTAGGGGGCGTTGAAGGATTCAACACTAAGATTTGAAGAACATTGGATTTGGTCTCAGAGTGTGCGAATGATATATGGCTTGGATGCTTGGATATGATGAATATGTCAGATGTGGTTGGATCTGTTTTCTCATTGTATATCTATGAAGAGGAAAGTATCAAGAGTTGGGGGTCAAAGAAATGGAAAGGAGAGAGGATGGCAACATAAGTGTCGAAATGGAAACAATGAAAAAAATTAATTAAAATTTTAATGGTGTTGAATGTAAATGGGCATACAACTATAAGACATGGTTGGGCATGTGTACCTCGGATTTGAAGTTTCACGGGTAAAGTCTAGATGTAGACCCAGGTAATAGGGGGAGAATGCGATATTTATGGATACGTTGACTTCGAGGGAGGTTTGGATGGATTTGGTCATGGGAAACCCCAATTCAATTTTAAAGGGAGGAATGTTAGGTTAAACTTGACTTGGTGAAAGAGTCAAAGTTTTTATGTCAACAGTGTGGTTTCGGGCACATGGTTTTGGAAACCAACGGTTTTAGAGTTTGTGTATTACATGTAATAAAATATTTTAAAACATTGTTGATACTCCATTGTATTGTGCCTAGAGTTGAGTGGTGAAGGTTCACTAGGGCTGGGCTAGGAGGTTGGTCGGCTTAGCTAGGTTTGGCCAAGGGAAATAATCTATTGTTGGCTAGTTTTTCTTGTAAGAGTTTTCTAGGATAAATCTCGTGTGATTTATGTGTGTATGTTGCTATCTTCTTGTTATTTTTATCTCTCTCTTATTTATATTTCCTAACAACACTTCTTAGGTATGAAAAGCCTCAAAATGTGATCAAGCGACTTCCTTTATGGTAGTTAATTCACTAAACCATTCACCATTCTCAACACTTATCTCATTCACTGTGTTTTTATACCACCTTACTTATGTAAATAAGAAGTATTTTTGTCCCCTGGTTTCAATGAAAAACTCTGAGACTTAAGACACCAAGATTCCTCCTCTTTTATGTATGATTTTTGAATCTTACCACACAACTCTCTTTCCTCCATTAGAGCTTGCATGGGTACCTCACCCAATTCCATTCTAGTGTATAGGATGTGGAGTTGAATTTGAATATTTAATCTCTTTTGGGCGAGGGATATAAAGGATCTCTTCGGCATGAAGCTAATGTGCTTGGGATTCAATTCGAAGATATACAAGTTCATCTTGCTTTTTGCAATAACGTTATGGTCGCGTCGGATGGTTCTGATTATGCCTCCTCCAGTTTTCTCCCTGCACCTATAATGGACCTCAATGAGTCAATTCCTTCAACATCTATAGAAGATGTGGGATAAAATGCCATGTTCCCCCCATAAATTTTTCAACATGCAATGTTTGTTTTGGTTTTGTCTATGATTTTTCTACATAATTCTCATTGTTCAAGCTTTAGCTCTTAGTGTGTTGTATAAATCTTTTGTCATGTCTTTACTGAAAGCCCAAACCAGTATGATTATGAGCCCTTGCAGACATTTCCTTCCAAATGGAACTCATGTTTGGAGAATGCAATAGGGTACATCATCATTATACTAGAAATATGTGTTTTTTTAGAGCAATTCCTGAATTTTGTTGAATGTAAAGGTTGCTAGCTAACTACGGGGGAGATGTTGTTATGTAACATTACATTAAGTTACGTGACATACAAAAAAACTTAACTATGCTTACGTATAAGAAATTTGATCCCTTTCAACTTGATAGATGATGGATCTATGGTAGGTTTACAATCCAATATTTAGGAGATTGTAATGTTTTCTGCATGTCATTAATTTAAAAAAAAAGATGGATCCCTCTTTGTGCTTAATAGATCCAAAGTTAAGATGGATTTAGGCTAGTTAATATATAATTTTAAAATTTAATACATTTATTAATATATGTTTTTTAATTTTATTAATTTGTTTCATTGCATTTTAGGTTTGATGGTACATATTGTGTTAGTTATATATTTATTTAGGAGATTGGAAAAATGCTTTGTCTTTCTTGTTGATTTTTATTACGGGGTTTGTCAATGTGGCTATTTGAGCATATTGAATATTGTTGACTAGCCGATGAGCAAATTATTGTATGGTGCTAGCAAGGTACCAACAAACCTTATTCTTATGTAATTATTGATTATTGATATTGAATATTGTTTATCAATAAACCCTATCCTTCACTTAAGTGTGTTTAAGTGTGTGAGAGTAAGTTGAGTTTATTTTTAGTTTAAAATTGTAAAAATATAAAGTAATTGAAAGTAACAAAATTCTTACTCCAAAGTAGATGATTTCTACATCCTAGTATGAGGGAGATGTAAGGGTGGTAGGTATGGGGGGGTCCTCATTGACCGTGGAGGAAAAACAGAAATGTCATATGCTTGGGGAGTGGGATTGTTGTCCAATAACCAGACAAAAGCTTACTTGCTGCTCTAGGAGTTAAGGCTAGTGGTGGAAAAGCATATTCGACATTTAAATGTGTTGGGGGACTCTGGTATAATTGTAAAGTCAACATACAAGAAAATATGTCCAGTAGATCATAGAATTTCCTCAATTTTGATTCAAGTGCAATGTGAGGCTTCAAAAATTCAAGAAATCTCCTTCTTTCACATTTTGAGGAGCCATAATCGCCAAGATAATTCACTGGCCAACAAGGAAATCAAATTGAAAATGGGGGAACTTTGGGTAAATGGTCCTTTAACCACCCAAGCTATACCATAATTTCCCCCTTGGTAATTAAATAACATGTACCGCAAACGTATCAAGCCACGTGTCCCTCATGTGTAAGCCCATCCACCAAGACATAACATTAAACATAACGATACCTAAGGCTCCCTCGCACATGTTTGATGTAGCATGAAGAGAGGTAATGAAGGTTTTGATGCTTGAATCGGTTAAGATCAAAACAAAAACCTCATGAAGATATGAATCCCCCTGCGTTTTTATAGAGGTGGTACTCCTTTGTATATTCTTGAAATATATATCTTGATGCTCTTGAATTGTGGAGAATGCTAAACGACAAACTCGTAATTTTTATCATTCAAATAAATCAAAATATTAAAACAACATAACAAAATATTTGGAATTCCTGAGAGATAGACCAGGAATCTTTACTCATATAAGCACACACTTTTAGAAATATAATACAAAATGATATTTTACAGAAAATATAAAATAAACCTCACATCCATCACAACATTTTAATATCTTTGATCACATTCAAGGAAAGAAAATAAATGGCCCACATGTGGGAGAACTTTAAAAGATTTTTTATCATTAAAATACAAAAATAGGATCTGATAGGTCAATTTCAAATATCTTTACTCAAATACTCAGAGTTTAAAGATGCAATTAAAATTAACCCCAAGATAGTTCTCTAGGATCTTGTCAAAAATGGTAAAATAGTCTTTAATAGTCTTATAAAAACAAGAGCGTTCATACAAAAGGACTAGGATTGGGGCTCCTGTGGACCGTAAATTAAAGAGAATGAAAGATAAAAAATATGCTCAAAGGAACAAAGTTAGGCATGAGAAAATAAAGACCTGAAAACTAAAATAAAAGAACAATCAGGATTCAGTGATATTCTTCTTGGTACAGACAAAATACAACTGGATGAATTCTAAAAGGAGAAAGAATGAAAATGGAGTGTGATCAATTTCAACTTACTATGATGGATTCTCTCTGTTTCATTTTCTTGTTGATGCACCTTTTGTATCATCTCTTGTTATGGTTGCACGATCTGTTTCAACCACCTCCAACTGATCTTCTTAAGTTATCTTCAATAAGGCTTGTTTTAACCAATCTTCTATGTAATCTTTCATTGGTGAAACATTTATCTCATGTCAAATTTTTATATCAAATAACATGCCTTCTAAGTCTCTTAAATCAAATGAGAGTTGATGAAACAAAGCTTCAATATCTTCTTTTTATTTGCATAACTCACCAACCAACTTTCAATTTCATTTTCATTGTATTCTATTATACTATTAAACTTTTCAGCTAATACCCCCTTTAAAATTTCCACGTGTTCTTCAAATTGATGCCTTGTCATAAATATAGGATTTATTATTAACTATGGATCATGTACCTCCCCTGTTCTTCTTGCTAGGTTTGTTTCAGTCACTATGCAATACAATGCTTCATTTTGGTAACCACAACATCCCAATCATCCAACATTTCTCTCAGAATCTTTATCTTTTTAATCCAGCATGCCTTTAACTGTTTTATTTGAGCAGGAGAAGAAAAATATTATTCTTTTCTTTTTAATTCAGTCGTATTAGAAACTTTCAAGATAAAAGTGATAATAACATATTTATAAAATCCTTCTTCATTTTTGAAGTCACTTTGGAGAAATTCTCTGAAACTATTTAGCTTAGAACTAAAAAAAATGATATTTCTTCCAATATCCCATGCTTCCAGGATAAGAGACATTCTCTTTTTGATATTTCCTTCAACAAATTTTTTAACTGCAACCAATAAACCTGATGTTTCTTTCAATTTCAAATTCGATGTTTCAGGTTGAATAGTAGTTAGCGGGCTTGAAAGGATAGGTGATGGCATCAATGTATATTCCAATTCTTTAACTCTTTCTTTGAATCGTGCATTCTCTGCCTCCATATCATCAATTGAGACATCTAGAGCATCACCAATGATTTTGTGAATTTTGGCAATCCTTGACGTTGAGATTCCATTTAAGTTCATCTCTAAATATTTAATTGTTTTTCCTTTTGAATTAATACGTTCAAAAACTAGATTTTTCATATCTTTATCAAATGACACGTTGTGAAGAGTCAAAGACTCTTCTTCATAAAAGGAATTTTCTTGGACTACCACTTCTTTCTCTGGATGAATTCTTTGTTCAACATCCAGAAACTCAATGTATTCAATGTTGGCATCAAGTTCCATGTCTTGGAGAAGAAAATCATCTCCAGGTACATACTCTTCTGATTCCTATTAAATGTTCTTCCTTTTTCTTTTATGCACTAGTAATTTCTAAGATTTTTTAGTATTTTTTCATGATGATTAGGATCATCATCAACTCCTGAATTATTGATTGAAGTTTTTTGTTTTTCTTGAATAATATTTTGGGAATGTCATTTGGGTGTGCCTCTTTTTTTAGATGAGCTCTGAGACTTGGTACTTTTCTCATTTGCAACTCTCTCGTGTTGCATGTGTGCTTTATTTGTGATTCTTATGGTTTCAAGATCTCCAATTGGTATTTCTTCAAAATTATTTTCATCATTTTCCTGTTCTCTGAAAATATAGGTATTTATATATGAAACACTAAATCCAACTGAAATCGTGTGGTTCATGAAAGACAGTTTGGGGTCAAATCCCTTCATTGAATCTGCCAGTCTTAAATTGTAATGATCAAATTGAGTCACAAATTCATGAATTTTTTAAGCATTTTTTTATCATGATTTCACCAACTTTCCATGGAAATTGAATGAATTGTTTTTCTTTCTTTGACAAAAGAATTTTTTCCAGAATCTGTGTTGCCTACAAACTTCTATTTTGAAAATTTCGTCTGATACATAGAACGAGAGATAAATTTGGTGTTCCTGGGAACAATAAATTATGATTATACGATATTTTTCATTAGATTCAAATGTTCTCATTTTGTCTAAGAATGTAGTTGCTTCCAATGACAACCTTGCAGTATTCTTTCCAAACATGAGCCTTTTGAAATGATATATTACTTTATGTTTCCAGAGAGAAAGATACCATGTGTAAACCAGGTCTATTTTGAGATCAACTTGTTTCAATAAATGAAACCCTTGAAATTCATGACAATCAACAATAGAAAAGACCAAATATCCAGACATGTAGAATTTCTTGTCTTTTTTAAAGTTTGACAATTGAGATGATATTTCTGTAGATATAATTCTTGACCAGTCAAAATTTGTTTTTCCTTGAACAGAATAATACATAATATAAAGGGTGAACCGGGGAATAGTAGTAGTAGATGCCAATCCAAGTATTCTAGCCAGAAACCAAGCCATTTCGTTATAGGGTTTCTTTATTTGACATACCTATATTACTGATAAATATTTCGACATTGTCGTCGAGTCTTCAATATATGTGGTAACACATCGCTGCCACTATTTTTAGATTTAATAAATTTTTTAGCTTCTTCAACCTTGAATATTGTTGTCGACTTTGACAACTTAAGGATCTGGCTGAAAGTTGGTGGTGCTAGAGAGATTGGTGAGCACCCATTCATTTTAATATTTCTTTGATCCTTTTCAAAATTGTTTGTGCACCATATCACCAAATCTTTGGTGTTGAAAACATCTGAAACACACCCTGCTCAGACTATCTCAGATGTCCTGATATTATTAAAATTCCTTTCTTCCGATGGTAATGAAGCATAGGACCTACAAATTTTTGATCACTGGTTCTGAGGATCTTCTTTCACAAAGGTATTCAATGTGTCACCATAAAATATCTCCCTTCTTCTTGCCATCTTTCTTTAAAAATTTCTCATCAAGGCATGCACAATACTTCTGTGATTACAAAATAATCCTTCCTTTTTTGTATTAACACTGAAGATTTTGTTTCGGGAGAAAATTTAGGCAAAATTAATTTTGAAATTATGAGTTTAGTCTCAAGGAACACGCCATTTAATAACGTTCCTTCAATATTTAACCATATATTGATCTCACATAAGTCATGCATTAAATTTTTTCTTGGTTATTGTGACACATAAAAGAACTTTCAACAGAGAGGAGAAAGATATATACCAAGAATTAGATGGAATAGAATCTGCTTTTGTGGTTCTAATTGTTTTTCGAAATAAGACTAAGAATTGGATATCAGGCGGATGGAGAGGATGGAGAAAGAAAAACCTTTCAACATGATGAAAGGAGTCTCACTTTTGTGGTTGCGATAAAGATTTCAAAATAAAACTAAGTATGAAATAATGGACTGGTGGATAAAAGGAAATGAACATTTGAAGATATGGTTGAACTCTGCTTCCATGATTTTAAAATATGACTAAGTATAAGACTACGGGTGGATGGATTTATGACTGTAAATTGAAAGAAATTGCATCCTCACGATCCTGTTGATCCTCAGAGTATATGAAAAAGTGGTTAAGTATTGGTGGGGTTGTCTGCCATAGATCAAATTTTTCTAAGTATGAAATACAAAAGAGAAAAAGGTACACGACTTAAAGGAATATAAGGTCAACCGAAGGCTCATGTGTAACTCAGCTTGAGCAAGGTGGGACAATGGCCAATTTGGCCTCAACCTAGTGGGATGAAGATGAGCATCTCAACATGAATTCAATGACACTCTTCAAGTTGGTAGTTGGTCTAGTTTCCACTTTATATTCTCTTCTTTTTTTGAGTTTAAATAGTGCAAAGAAGCTAGTTTCTACAAATTATGTTCACCATGGTTATGGTTATCATGGTTTAAAATTTACATTTATGAGGATTAAAACTTTGGATGTAAATCTTTGGTCTTTGCTCTTTGAAAGTGGGTTTTTTTGTTTAATTGACCTCTTCATGAAAACACCCTTGGCTTTTAGGCAAGTAGTTGGCATTATTATCTTCTAGTCTGCACTATGTTTTTCGATTTTGGTTATTAGTAAGGTAGTGATTTCTATCTCATCAATTACCTTATGTTTCTAGGAATATGGAATTGCTTCTGAGTTTCTGGGAAGAAATATAGAGAGTGTATTCCTCCTCACCCTCTTTGATGGTTGTAGTTCAGAGTATTGATTGTTCATTTACAGAGACAATTCTCTTTGGAGTTGTGTCAATTATCCTCTATTCTCCTTCGATCCAAGCTTGGGGGTTTTCCAATTCTTTGTCTCACACATAGTAGGTCAATTTCGCATTATGTTTCATAAGATTTACTAGAATCAAGGAGGATTCTAAGGACACATGAAGATATGGTATAACATAATATAGCTTCCATTCTAAGTCTCACTTCCAAATTCAACGAATATGAGCAACAATGCATTTCATAAACTATGAGTACCTTGTTGCAAGTCAAACAACAATTGACCATCCTTAAGACATATGTTGATACTGAGAGGGGGGTGAATCAGTATCAAGTACAATTTAAAACCTTTTTCAACTTATACTTAAGCCATTCAACTATATCCAATGAGAAATGAACAATAGTATAATAGTTACACCAATACACCACAATACACCATGCACAATATATGAGAAATAATCAATAGTTATTGTTCAAGGGAAGTAATGAATTCCAAAGGTAGCTACAGCTTCCAAATTTAAAGGGAGGGATAGACCTCCAAGAGGAATATAAAATCCTCCAATATCAAGAGTGTAACACCCTGTTTCCCCCAGTCTGTAAAAATAACTATATTGGCCAAGAACTATGGAAAACTCAAAGACGTGGATGTTTGATTTGATGGAATTTTTTATGAAAGGTCGATGTATGTAAATTATGTTATAAATATGTGTTGCATGTCTGCTCGGAGGGGGATGTGCTAAAAGAGACCATGATGGCTAATGAGAGGTGGTGGAAGGGACCTGGAATGGTTGCGTTAACTTCCACCGAGCCAGTACCGTACTGGTTTTACTTGCTCAAAGACCAAAGCTACTCTCTGACCTTAGAATGGATTTCCCATCAGATTGGTAGGTGGGGAGGCTCCTCAAGAGTTAATGAGGGGATGGGGGTGAACCGCCCATTCGTAACAGCTCCCAGACCTAACCGCGGACGGGGAAATTCGCGCCACACACAATCTTGCAGAGAAAAAGGAAAGAGAGGAAGTGTGGTAAAGGGAGAAGAGAGGAGAATGCGCATGATAGGGATCGCGAGGAAGAACTGGAGAAACTTCAGAAACACAGGGAGTTATGAACAGAGGAGAAGGAGAGTAACCTTCGTCTTTGACTTCCGTTGAGCCAAAAGTAGAAAATTCAACCTCAAGCATTGTGGTCTAGCTCAGGGTTGGCTAGTGGTAAATTTGTTTGGATTCACTGAGCCTGCGGTTGGGTGGAAACGAGCACCCCTCTCAGCATTCGCATCATGTCCAGAATTTATGTTAAGTGTTATGTCTTGCATTTGGAATTGAATGTCACGATCGCATGCTCATTTTTATACGCTCGTAAATAGTTTTTGTATAAAAGTGTTTGCCTTGTGTTTTGATTAGAAATAATGGATGCATGATGATACTGATATAAGTACAAATTGGTTAACGTACAGAATGTATGAGTCTGTTCCTCTGAGGATTGACCCATCTAACTTGATTCGTTCTATGCCCTAGTTCATCCTCCCGAAGTCACCTTTTTCGGGAAAGTTCCCTCGCATTCCAGAGTCGGAGTGAATCCATTGAAAAGACTACCATTGTAGTAAATCCACGAGTTTACCTTGCCCCTATCGCGAAGTAAATGGGCTTCAGAGTTTCGACACCCAGGAAACCCAATGGTATGAATCCCACGTCTTCACAAGTTGCGAAATCCCGGTACATGAAATCCCAGTATGTAAAACCTCGAAGCGGTGTAGTGTAAAAGGATTTCGGCATTTCGGCACCCGGGAAACCCAATGGTATGAATCTCACGTCTTCGCAAGTTGCGAAATCCCAGTATGTGAAATCCCGGTATGTAAAACTCAAAAATGGTTTAGCGTGAATAGGTTTTGGTGTTTCAGCGTTTCGGCACCCGGGAAACCCAAGGGCAAGTTCCCTTGTATTCGCTATTCGTAAAATCCTGATATGCGAAACCCTGAAATGGTTTAGCGTGAATAGGTTTTTGTGTTTTGGCGTTTCGGCACCTGGGAAACGCAAGGGAAAGTTCCCTTGTATTCTCCAGTCATGAAATACCGATATGCGAAACCCAGAAATGGTTTAGCATGAATAGGTTTTGGTGTTTCATCGTTTTGGCACCCGGGAAACCCAAGGGCAAGTTCCCTTGTATTCACCAGTCATGAAATCCCGATATGCGAAACCTTAAATGGTTTAGCGTGAATAGGTTTTCGTGTTTCGATGTTAAGAGACCTGGGAAACCCAAGCGCAAGACCCCTCATCTTCTCCAGTCGTGAAATCCCAGTATGCGAAACCCCGATGCGCTCTGTGAATGAGCCCTAGGTCACCGGACAGGGTCTTGCAGTAGGGAGGAGGAGTACCGAAAGAATTTGGACCACCCATTTGTAGGGACACGAGGCGAAGATATAAGGCCACTGGGGTTTTGGAAAACAGAGGAATAGGAGTGAAGACCTCGCCAGAAATCCTGAAAGGTAGAGTGTCTGGATTTAATCCGGGCCATTGATCAAGTCGACGATATGGACCATAGATCTGGATGATAATGAGCTTTCAGGTTTCAAGGAATTTGAAGGGAAAGGAGGAACACTTGCATCTCTATTTATCGAATCGTGAAACCCAGAAATCATTTAGAGGAACAACGCTAGGTCATAGGACCAGTTGTATGAAAAGCGACCCAAGGGAGGAGCTAAGGATCTGTTAGACCCTTTTGGGTTTCGGCATTTTGAAAGACAAAGAACAAGGGAACGCTTGCATCGTGATTCCTCGAATCGTGAAAGCCAGAAGAGCCTTTTTGGTAAGGCCTATGGTCATAGCCAACGATCACATGGGGGAGCATAAGAGAAAGGGAGGGTCTATGCTAGGCCCCATAGAATTTCAGGGATTTTGTCCCTCGAGAAAAAGGAGAAAAAAAGGAGAAAAATCTTAGTTGTCGTAGTGGGTGTGTGAAAAATTGGTATCAGAGCATGGTTACAACACTTGGCCTGCTTGGGCTCATGGACGAGTTACATAGGAACTCCATATGATGTACTCTTAAAAGGAGTAACTCTCTATCCTAACCCCCCTTATCAAAAGCCGAAGTTAAGAATGAAAATTCCTATTGTGTGTATGCATTTGAAAAATATGAATTATGCACTGATTGTGAATGAATATAATGTTGACTAACAATAAGTGTTTTTCTTGCACAACTRGCAGATGATCAACCACAGTAAACTGCATACGCATATAATGGTGACGCACCATGAAGTAGGGGATAGCTCCCACAATAGAGATGAAGAGTCTGACGAAAGGAGAGCGGTAGAGACCCCTCCAGATCTAGATGAGACTGTGAGAAACCTCATGGTCGAACTACAGAGCTGCAAGGCCGACAATGAGAGGTTGATAAAAGAGAAAGAGAAGAAAACAAAAATGAATGCAGTCTTGCTACAGAGTTTATCCGACATACAAAGACAATTGCAGCATGGACCTGACATCAGTCACACGGACCGACGACAGACAAAGAAAAGTTGAAGTCCACCTGAGATACAGAAACATGGTCTTTTGATTGGCCACACTGGGAAGAGAACCTCGAGAAAGGTTCACCCCAGAGATAAGGGACAAGCATCGAACGATTCCTCTAGAAAGGAAACTAGCGACTCATAGGGATCTTCTAATAACAGAACTAGTTCTTATTCCCGAAGAAAATGGAAGAAGCGAAATCATTCCAAAAATCATAATCTCGAAGAATTCAAGAAGGCCAAACCACCCTCTTTCGATGGTGAAATAAATAAGGGAGAGGAAGTGGAGGCTTGGCTGCTTGGACTAAAGAAGTATTTCAGAGTCTATGACTTCTCGAAAAATTTGAAGGCCCGAGTAGCCACTTTCAACTTGAATGGGAAGGCTTCCATTTGGTGGGAAGACCTTAAGAACGTAAAAGGGATTGACGAAGAAGACCTATCTTGGGAACGGTTTGAGAAATACTTCAGGAAGAAGTATCTGTCAGAAAAATATTTCGATGAAAAGACTAAAGAATTCTATGAACTCAATCTGGGGCAATGCACCATAGAGGAATATGTCATCAGATTCCTTGAATTGCTGAGGTATGTACCCTATATAAAAGAAGAAAAGGAAAAGGTGCAACGATTCATCAATGGGCTACCTAGGGACTATCAAAACATAATTGAGTTTGATGAGCCAAAGACCCTAGAAGATACTATCCGGAAGGCAAGATATTGTTATGAACAACTTGGGCATCAGACAGAACCTCATGAAGGTTGGAAGCAGAAGAATAGTTTGGGATTCTAGAAAAAGGGGTTTAAATCCCCAAGATTTAAAAACTATAAAAAGGACTCAAGGATGAGCTTCCCAAACCGAAGTGTACACCAGCAGAAATCCCCCTCCTAGAGAGAAAATAAACCTTTTGGATCTACCCCAGGAAAGATTGATAACCTGAAGAGAGAACCCTTAAAATGTTGGGGTTGTGGAGAAGAACATCTATTGAGGGACTTCCCGCACTGACAATAGAACAGTCGAAGAATTTACAACATTCAATAAGCTACCACCATCAATGACATGGCCAAGAGTATGCCGCAAATTTATGTAGCCATGGAAAATAAACAAGCTGACCACCAAGCTTCAGTGGTGGATATGGAAGGTATGATCACCAACCATCTAGTGTCTATACTAATTGACCCTGGTTCAAATTTGAGTTATATAGCCCCTAAGGCTGTTGGTAAGTGTAAATTATAGCCACATAAACATGCCAAGCCATGGTTGGTACAGTTATCCACTGGCACCAAAAGAAAGGTAGCGAAGGTCATACCAGCTTGCCAATTCACTATGGGTGAATTCCCCACCCAAGCAACCCTTAACGTATTACCCCTAGGATCGTATGACCTGTTGATTGGCATGGACTAGCTAGCCACATATAAAGCCAGACTGGACTGTTACCATAAAACCTTAGAATGTGTAATTGAAGAAGGAAGAAGGATAACCTTTCAAGGGATCCAAAAACCTGTCTCGGTGAGACGAATATAAGCCCTTCAAATGAGAAAGTATTGCAGAAAGGGATGTCCACTATATGCGATATAGGTGTTGCATTGGAATTAGTTGAAGATGACAAACAAAGCCTCGAAGACCACCCCACACTCAGAGAACATAGAGATGTATTTTCGGAAGAGGTATCGGGTTTACCTCTGAGAAGAGACATTGACTTCTCGATAGAACTTGCACCAGGAGCAGTGCCAGTGTCTAGGACACCCTACAGGATGAGCACACCTGAGTTAGTTGAGATTAAATTACAACTAAAATAAATGATGGACAGAGGCTATATCCAGCTCAGTGTGTCTCCATGGGGAGCACCAGTCTTGTTTGTAAAAAATAAAGACGGTACCCTCCGACTGTGCATAGATTATAGACAACTCAATAAGTTAACCATAAAGAACAAGTACCCCTTACCCAAGATCGATGACTTGTTCGATCAACTGGGAGGTGCTTCCATCTTCTCAAATATTGACTTGATATCTAGATACCATCAAGTTCAAATCAAGGGTGAAGACATCCACAAAACTTCCTTCAGGACGAGATATGGTCACTATGAGTTTGTGGTAGTACCATTTGGATTGACTAATGCCCCTGCCACTTTTATGTGCTTGATGAACAATGTGCTCAACAAATTCCTAGACAAATTTGTACTAGTTTTTATTGACGATATATTAATTTACTCCAAGAATAGAGAGGAACATGAGGAACATCTTAGACTTGTGCTTCAAGTTCTAAGAGAACATCGGCTCTATGCCAAATTTAGCAAGTGCGACTTTTTCTAGAAGAAAATACAATACTTGTGCCATGTCATATCTGAAGAGGGAGTAGCAGTAGATCCTGACAAGATCAAGTCTATCATGGAATGTCCTACCCCAAAGGACATTTCGGATATCAGATCCTTTATGGGCTTAGCAGGATACTATAGGATATTTATAAAAGGATTCTCCAAGATTGGTTGTTCAATCACTGCCCTCAAAAATAAGGGAGCTAAATTCACATGGACATAAGAATGTGAAGAAAGATTTCAATCCCTGAAACACCTTCTGACCCATGCACCCGTGCTGAAGATCGTTGATCCCGAAAATGACTTCCTCGTGTGCACAAATTCCTATAAAGAAGGGCTCGGAGGAGTCCTTATGCAAGGAGGAAGTGTAGTCTGCTATGAAACTCGAAAATTGAATGAGCATGAAGTCAACTATGTGACCCATGATCTAGAGTTGGTTGCCATAGTGCATGCCTTAAAAATGTGGAGACATTACCTCCTGGGAAGGAAATTTGTACTTATGACAGACCACTGTGGATTGCGATATCTGTTTGACTAACCAAAGCTCAATGCCAGACAAGCTAGGTGGATGGCTCTCCTTAGTGAATTTGATTTTGAAATCAAACATGTTAAAGGATAGGAAAACAAGGTGGCCAATTCCCTTAGCAGAAGCATGAAAACAATTCACCTGGCAGCGGTGAGCACCTGCGAGATGAATATCAAAGAAAGAGTCAGGAATGCACAATAAACCGACACATTCTTCCAGACCGTGACCTCATACTTGAAGCAAGAACCCACAGGAATAAAGTATGAAGGCTACCAGATGATAGATGGAGGTCTACTAACTTACAAAAATAGATTGTATATTCCAGATTGTGACGACTTGAAGAGGTTCATAATGGATGAACTACATAAAATACCATATACTGGTCACCCGAGATATCAAAAGATGATCACGACCACTAGGAAACAATTCTATTGGCCTGGGTTAAAGAAATACATAGCTAACTATTTAGCTAAGTGACTAGAATGCCAATAGGTTAAAGCAGAACACCGACACCCAACATGATTTTTACAACCTCTACCAATCCCAAAATGGAAGTGGGAAACCATTTCCATGGACTTCATCACCGTATTACCAACATCGACCAAACATAATGATGCCATCATGGTAGTGGTGGATAAATTGAGAAAGTCCGCCCATTTTATCCCCGTCAAATCGACTTGCAAGGCAATAGATATCGCCAACATATTCATGAAGGAGATATTCATACTACATGGTATGCCTAAAGAGATCGTGTTTGACAGAGACATGAAATTTACTTCCAACTTTTGGAAATCCCTGATGGTTGGTTTGGAGACAAAATTACTATTTAGCACAACCTATCATCCTCAAACCGATGGACAGACGGAAAGAGTGAACCAAATATTAGAAGACATGCTAAGGATGCATGTAATGCATCAACCCAAAAAGTGGGAAGACTACCTACCATTGGTGGAATTCACCTACAACAACGACTACCAAGAATCCCTGAAGATGAGTCCTTTCGAAGTCCTCTATGGTAGGTTGTGCAACACTCCAGTCAGTTGGAGTAATACCGTAAAAAGATTTACTATTGGACCGAACATGTTGAAAGAAATGGAACAATAAGTGACTCAGATAAAACAAAATCTAAAGGTTGCTAAGAACCGACAGAAAAGTTACGCCGACCGAAAGAGAACTCCAAGAGAGTTCAAGGCGGGAGACCACGTATATCTCAGAGTTAGGCCCAGGAAGAGTTCCTTGAGGATGGGAGCTTGTGCCAAGTTGGCACCTCGGTATTGTGGACCATTTGAAGTTATATATAGAGTGGGACCTGTAGCCTATAGACTAACACTTCCTCCCACAGTAAAAGCACACAATGTTTTCCATGTTTCATTATTGAAGAAATATGTACATGATTCTAATCATATAATTGACTGGTCTGTGATCCATGTGGAACTAGAGGGAGAATTCCTGCCAGAACCTCAATGCATACTGGACAAAAAGGAAACCCCACTCAAGAACCGAACCATTGCACAGGTCAAGGTGCAGTGGAAACATTTTGGCCCGGATGAGGCTACCTGGGAAATGAAAGATGCCATGAAACAAACATATCCGATTTTGTTTACTTTTGTACATACACGTCATATTGATAGATAAAACATCGAGTACAATGTTCCTTTAAGGGGGAGGGAATTGTAACACCCTATTTCCCCCAGTCTGTAAAAATAACTATTTTGGCCAAGAACTATGGCAAACTCAAAGACGCGAATGTTTGATTTGACGGACCTTTTTATGAAAGGTCGATGAATGTAAATTATGTTATAAATATGTGTTGCATGGCTGCTGGGAGGGGGATGTGCTAAAAGAGACCAGGATGGCTAATCAGAGGTGGTGGAAGGGACCTGGAATGGTTGCATTAACTTCTACCGAGCCAGTACCGTACTGGTTTTACTTGCTCAAAGACCAAAGCTACTCTCTGACCCCAAAATGGATTTCCCATCAGATTGGTAGGTGGGGAGGCTCCTCAAGAGTTAATGAGGGGATGGGGGTGAGTCGCCCATCCATACCATCTCCCAGACCTGACCGCGGATGGGGAAATTCACGCCGCACACAATCTTGCAGAGAACAAGACAAGAGAGGAAGTGTGGTAAAGGGAGAAGAGAGGAGAACGCGCGCGACAGGGAGCGTGGGGAAGAACTGGAGAAACTCTGGAAACACAGGGAGTTCTGAATAGAGGAGAAGGAGAGTAACCTTCATCCTTAACTTCCATTGAGCCGAATGTAGAAAATTGAACCTCAAGCATCGTCGTCTAGCTTGGGGGTGGCTAGTGGTAAATCCGTTTGGAGTCACTGAGCATACGGTTGGGTGGAAACGAGCACCCCTCTCAGTGTTCACATCACGTCCGGAATTTATGATAAGTGTTATGTCTTGCATTTGGAATTGAATGTCACGATCGCATGCTCATTTTTATACACTCGTAAATAGTTTCTATATAGAAGTGTTTGCCTTGTGTTTTGATTAGAAATAATGGATGCATGCTTATACTGATATAACTACAAATCGGTTAACATATAGAATGTATGAGTTCAGGATATGAGTCCGTTCCCCTGAGGATTGACCCATATAACTTGACTCATGATATGCCCTGGTTCATCCTCCTGAAGGCACCTTTTTCGGGAAAGTTCCCTTGCATTCCAGAGTCGGAGTGAATCCCTTGAAAAGACTACCATTGTAGTAAATCCACGAGTTTACCCTGCTCCTTTCGCGAAGTAAATGGGATTCAGAGTTTCGACACTTGGGAAACCCAATGGTATGAATCCCATGTCTTCGCAAGTTGTGAAATCCCGGTATGAAAAATCTCGGTATGTAAAACCCCGAAGCGGTGTAGTGTAAAAGGATTTCGGCATTTCAGCACCCAGGAAACCCAATGGTATGAATCCCACGTCTTCGCAAGTTGTGAAATCCCGGTATGTAAAACCTCGATATGTTTTAGCATGAATAGGTTTTGGTGTTTCGTCATTTCGACACTTGGGAAACCCAAGGGCAAGTTCCCTTATATTCACCAGTCGCGAAATCCTGATATGCGAAACCCCGAAATGGTTAAGCATGAATAGGTTTTGGTGTTTCAGCATTTCGACACCCGGGAAACCCAAGGGCAAGTTCCCTTGTATTCTCCAGTCATGAAATCCCGATATGCGAAACCCTGAAATGGTTTAGCATGAATAGGTTTTGGTGTTTCGGTGTTTTGGCACCCGGGAAACCCAAGGGCAAGTTCCCTTATATTCGCCAACCATGAAATCCTGATATGAGAAATCCCAAAATGGTTTAGCATGAATAGGTTTTGGTGTTTCATTGTTTCGGCACCCAGGAAACCCAAGAGCAAGACCCCTCGTCTTCGCCAGTCGCAAAATCCCAGTACACGAAACCCCGATGCACTCTATGAATGAGCCCTAGGTGACCAGACAGGGTCTTGTGGTAGGGAGGAAGAGTCCTGAAAGAATATGGACCACCCATTTGTAGGGACGTGAGGCGAAGATCTAAGGCCATCGGGGTTCTGGACAACAGAGGAATAGGAGTGAATACCTCGCCAGAAATCCCGAAAGGTAGAGTGTTGGGATTTAATCTGGGTCGTTGATCAAGTCAACGATCTAGAGCATAGATCCAGATAATACCAGGCTTTCAGGTTCTGGGGATTTTAAAGGGAAAGGAGGAATTCTTGCATCGCGATTTCCTGAATCACGAAACCCTGAAAGCATTTAGAGGAACAGTGCCAGGTCATAGGACCGGTTGTATGAAAAGAGAACCAAGGGAGGAGCTAAGGATCTGTTAGACCCTTTAGGGTTTTGAAATTTTGAAAGACAGAGAACAAGGGAACACTTGCATCATGATTCCCCAAATCACAAAATCTAGAAGCACCTTTTTGGTAAGGCTAGGCCCCATAGAATTTCGGGGATTTTGTCCCTCGAGAAAAAGGAGAAAAAAAGGAGAAAAAACTTAGTTTCTGTAGTGTGTGTGTGAAAAAGAGAGATTTGAACTCTCCATCCTTTCCCTTTCCTTCCACCCAAGAATATATGAGAGATAATAAAAATTTACATTAAATCATCACCATCAACCAATCATCACATAGAACCTGATAATGCTTCCTGAGACTTCTTCAATTTCTGAAATTCTTCAATTCTTGGAGTACTATGATC
>ML779640.1:956545-981482 GCA_009831015.1 Picea engelmannii | reverse complement strand
TGATGTTGGTACATATTGATGAGTCATAGTTGATGAGTAGTTGACACATGATTGGTAAATACTTGGTACATGGTTGGATGAACTTTCTTATGGTACAGGTTGATTACAGGTTATTTGGTACAGGTTGGTGCATGGTTGATGCACTTGTTTATGGTACAGGTTGATGCATGGTTAAGATTTACTGGTACAACTTTATAGTGGTATATCTCACAGTGACAGGTTGGCAATGGTTACATCATTATACTTCTACTTTAGGGTGGCAGGACAAGGCAAGGATAGGTGGTTGTAGCCACCTTCCGATTGTAGCCGGAGAACATAGGGGGTTGTAGCCTCCTTCTGGTTGTAGCCAGAGAATTGGGGAGTTGGAGCTTCCCTCAGGTTGTAGCCTGAGAAACTAGGGGGTTGGAGACTCCTTCCAGTTGCAGTTGGAAAACAAAGGAAGTTGGTGCTTCCAATGAATGTAATTCTTCAAGACATATAAGAAAAAACATTCCGTGGTTTTCTCCAGATTTGGATTTCCATGTAAAACACTGGTGTACTGTGTATGTGTATGCTTGTTCATTTGTTCATTTTGTATTTACTCTGTAGTTATTGGATGATAATGCTTCATTGATATAACACTTGGATTATATGGTTAAAAATGATTAAATTGTTGTATTACTGATTCACTCCCCCTCTTAGTAATCCAACAACATTGATATAATCTTGGAGGAGGAAACAAGTGATCACACCTTCCTTTAGCTTATGTTTTTAAAAGTTATTAGTATCTTAGGTATCCTTTATAGGATATATTGTTAAAGAAAAAATTGGGAAATTTTTCCAAAGGAAATTAGAAAGCCATGTATTTTGTTTGGAATATGTGCAAACAACATGAATGATAAAGATACTATGTATGTTTAATTAGTATTGTCAGCTTTGCTGCAACCATTTTTGAAAATATAAATCATCCAGTTTTTGTTTTAAAAAAACATGGAGTAGACATGTGGCATTTAAAAAACATATAAATAACAAAAAAAAAATCAATGTTGACGATAAATAAAATATTTTAATGTCCACCTTTAGTAAAATATTTGTATTGGGACATGGATTAATCGTAGAGGAGAATGGATCCAAGAGATAGCAGTGGTGTCAAAAGACATTGTATCATTAGAGAACAAGTCAATCCATGAGAGAAAATAGATATCTCGAGATTGTATGATAGACCGATCAAAGAATCATCTATAAGTAGGCTTGGTCATGGACCAATCTAAACAACTTGGGTGAATTCAGTTGCACTTGTCCATAAAACGTGGATTTTGGAAAGTAGACATGGTCAACCTCCAATTTAGTCGATCATCGACCGAAAGACTTGGTCAACCCACTCAACCAACAAGGTGAGGTTTATGATGGAATCACATGTTCCAACAATTTCAATATCCTAGGTGATTTATACATCCTAGAATGAGGGAGATGTGTAATTCCTTCAGTGCTTAACATGGAGTTGACATGTGGCATTTAAAAAAAATTAATAACAATATATATATATATATTTCCTCAGAAAAAAGCATAATTTTATTCATCCGTAGAGAACCAAATTACATTATATAGGTGCATCTAGCACATGCGTAGATAGATCCCAATGGGAAAAATAGACGGCATAGATGCCATAAAGAAAAATAAGAAAGACTAACTCAAAATGATCCTCAATATGGGCCGGTGAATACCCCTCACAAGAGAACCCGAGAGAAGTAAAACCTCCAAAAATGCACTCCCAATAGACCCAGGAGACCGGAAGGACTAGATCAAAGAGGTATGAAAAGATCAGATTGACAAGACCAAAAAGATCCAAAATCGATGGAGACCTCGACCAACAAGTGACCAGAAACTGCACGCCTTCCCAACAGGACCTCAAAGTGCCTAGATTCACAACACCGCATGCCCAAGATAGGACCTCAAAGAAATGGAACAAACCATGTCAAGTGGAATAAAGGAGACATCAATAGCCACCAAAAGGAGCGGGATCATGACAATACATCAAACCCTGAACAACCAAAGAAACCTGAGAGAGGAACCGCATAAATGGAGTAGAAAAAAGCGGAATCACCAATCCTCAATCCTAGTTCCATTCTCCCACTAAGGAAGAACGGTCTGTCACCCCAGAACACAACAGATTTGAGATAATAATCCCATATGACGCCCCCCACACGCACCACAAGCAGTCAGAAACAAAACTGGACCAGATATGGATTAGGGCACCAGGCCCCGAATTGAGCAAGTGGATGGCATAGGGATAAGACAAAGATTCCCCATAAGGAGTGGCCACATGATGCCACAACCCTCCTGCAAAAAATGTGGAGCCCAATCCACGCAAGATGACCCAAGAAACGGGGAGAAGAACCACCTTGCTTGGATAAACTGGGAAGAAGTGCCTCCAGAAGGGAGATAAACGCCACAGAGAACAAGCAGCCGAGTGACGAGGCCATAGGAAAAAACCTCCTGAGCCACAGAAGAGAAGAAGCGTGCGGTTTGCAGCCAGGGAAATGGATCCAAGTGGATATTGGTGTCAACCCACCTTTTCCAACTAGCTCAAAAACAATTTTCTGGCAATTTTGGCAATTTACTATTTTTAGTAGTTTTAACTTTCGGGGCCATTTTGAGGGCCTAAATGAAGGTTTTTCGGGATTGAGCTTCTCAATAATATATGAAGGCATGATTGAGCCCCCAAAATGAATCTCCTCGATGATACCTTTCCAATGAGATATCATACGCCTAAAATGTTTACGACCCCGAGAAGTTGATGTACTAACTTACCCAAACAGGGCCCACATGACTTTTGGCATTTCATCTCTTAGGGTTAGGTTTCTGGCATTCCTGTTTATTATAAAAAGGCCTTCAGAGCCTCATTGTAATCATGTTATTGCGAATGAGCGCAACCGTCACATATCTTCTCAAAGATAAGCTTCCACCATTCTAGCAAGCTTGTTTTCGTTGCATTTTACAGTTTCAACTTATTTCCTTATTGAATAGAAATCCAATTTTACTGTATCTCTGTTATTTTGTGCTAAGCACTTGTTAATAATATGTAGTCATTTCGTTTTGCTCAAGCAACATACTGATAGGATCGTCTTCTCCATCATTTTTCTTTTCTTCCACCATTGAGGGTTTCTTGGGTGTGCGAGAGCGATTGTCCTCAAGAGAGACAAGCTCGAGACCCAACTTGATATACTCATACCTCGCCGGGAACATGCACTGAAAAACGATCAAGAGCAGCCTGCTCTGATACCACTGATCCAGATTATTTTCGGCATGAAATGAGAGCACAGATATAATAAAGAAATGCATAGAGATATCGTAGATATTAAATAATATAACAGAAATGTATCAGAGATGAAACTATAAACACAAATATACAGTAATACATGATTTATATTAATGAAAGAAATGTACAGAGACTGTAAAAATACAGAGTGAAAGACTCGCTAGAATGGTGGTAGCTTATATCTAAGAAGAGATGTGACGGCTACTCGCATTTGCAAGAAGATGATTATAATGAGGCTCTGAAGGAATTTTTACAATAAAAAGGAATGCCAAAAACCCTAGACATCCAAAAACATAACCCTAGTAGATGAAGCACCAAAAGTCATGTGGGCCCCGTTTGGGTAAGTTAGTACATCAACTTCCCGGGGTCGTAACTTTTGCATACGATCTCCGTTTTAGGCGTATGATAGCCCATTGGAAAGGTATCGTCAAGGATATTAATTTGGGGGCATCAATCATTCCTTTGGATATCATTGAGAATCGTTATCCCAAAAAAACCTTCATTTAGGCCCTCAAAATGACCCTAGAAGTTAAAACTGCTAAAAATAGTAAATTGCCAAAATTGTTAGAAAATTGTTTTTGAGCCAGTTGGAAAAGGTGGGTGGACATCAATATCCACCTGGATAAATCATCCCGCCTTAGGAAGCAATGGTATCCATTGCATTGAGTGCCCAGGGGAGAGGGAAAAGTTTTTGTTGAATATGCATCTTGATGAGTTGCTTGCCTTGTTGGAGAAGTTTCGTTGCTTAGCTTGTTGAAGTTTGTCACAAACATGTGGTTGGAAGGGTTGGACCTTTTTAGCTAGTCTGGCTACATGAGATGCGTGTGTGAAGAAGGAATCTTTGCACTTTACTACAACCTTGTTAACCTGCTTCTGTTGGATAAAAGGTGCTTGGGATGAGGCTGTAGTGGTTGCAGTGTCCTTTTGTTCCCCTTTTGAACAGATTGTGAAGAAGATGAATTTTGCAGTATGAGATACTACCTTGTAGCACTGTTTAGGTGGAACGATAGTTGGAACTACCTCTGGTATTCTGTAGATATGCCCCCCCAAAGTAACAATGATAGTATGGGGTCGAGACTCATAAACAACATGGCATCTCCACATATATGGTTGGCCCAAGAGGACATCATAGACATCCAGTGGGGAAACATCACATAATACCTCATCCTTGAAGGGTTGGATGTTGTATGATAATAGAAACTATTGGCTGACATGGATATCTCATCCTTGGCGAAGCCACCCAATGTTGTATGTCTGTGGGTGTGCTGTTGTCGACAATGCCAACTATTTGATGACCTCTGCTAAGATGAGGTTCTTCTGTTTTCCACTCTCAACAATAAAATGCAGCGGGGTCCCCTTCACCCACATTTGTGAATGAAAAAGGTGATCCCCCTCTTCATGATCTGTTGGTTCTTTTGGTTGAATTGAAGTGGTCGCAACAATAGCAGTGGGGTCTACATCAATGATCTGTCCTTTACCAGTATTTTTAAAATCAGATTCTGAATTAGGGTTCGTCTCCTTTTCTTTGATCTCGACCACCAATGGTTTTTTTGAGCAACAATCATTGGTGTTGTGCCAGGTGATTTTGTGGAAATCATACCATTTTCTAGTGTCCTTCTTTGTCTTCCATAACCCTTCTTTTCATGTGGCTTGGACTGGTTTTCAGAAGACTTTTTGTTAGGGTCGTCTTTGTCATACTTTGGTTGTTGTGGATTTGTGACCCAAAATCTCATTTGTTCTGGTGCTTAAATTTCTGCTCGATTTTAACAGCATATCGGTAAGAAGCACTGAGTGATGAGATGTATAGGAAATCCATTTTAGTTTGGATGTATTTGTGTAGAGCCCCACGGTATTTCAAAAAAAAATGTCGCTCAGAGTCTTTGATATCCAGATTGGTGCGCAAGGTATGGAAGGTATTGGTGAACTCCGAAACTGCTTGGCCCCTCTCTTGCCATAGTGTAGTCCATATCATGTATTGGTCCTCGTAGTTACCAACAGGGTAATATTGTTCCTTTACTGCATCCACAAAGAAATCCCAAGTGGGCTCGACCCCATATATTCCAGACTCCTCTGTGGAACTTTTCTCCTAGTAAGTTTCCCACCAATGTTTGACATGAGGGAGAGCTTTAAGGAGTGCGAAGGTGATCTTTTCTCCGTCGAAATTTTTTTCAATAAAGAAATAACCTTCTAGCAGGTTTAACCATTTGTCTAGGGCTTCTGCATCTATTGATCCTTCAAATCCAAGAATGTCAAAATTAACTTGTACCTTGAAAGGAGAGGTGCTTCCAAAGTGGATGCTTGATGAAGATATGCATGTTTCTATGGGTAGGTGTTCAACGATGTGGGAAAATTTTTCTATCATTTCGTACCTATGTCGCGTGAGAGCTTGCTCAAGCAACATACTGATAGGATTGTCTGCTCCATAGTTTTTATTTTCTTTCACCATTGAGGGTTTATTGGGTGTGCGAGAGCGATTTTCATCAACAGAGACAATCTAGAGACCCAACTTTCTATACTCAGACCTCGTCGAGGACATGCACTAAAAAATGATCAAGAGCAGCCTGCTCTCAGACCACTGATCTGGATTATTTTCGGCAAGAAATGAGAGCGGAGATATAATAAATAAATTCACAGAGATATGGAAGATATTTAATAATACAACAAAAATGTATCAAAGATGCAACCATAAACACATATATACAGTAATACATGATTTTTATTAATGAAAGAAATGTACAGAGACTGTAAAAATACAGAGTGAAAGACTCGCTAGAATGGTGGTAGCTTATCTCTGAGAAGAGATGTGATGGCTACTCGCATTCGCAAGAAGATGATTACAATGAGGCTTTGAAGGCCTTTTTACAATAAAAAGGAATTCCAAAAACCCTAGACATCCAAAAATCTAACCCTAGGATATGAAGCGCCAAAAGTCATGTGGGCCCTATTTGGGTAAGTTAGTACATCAACTTCCCAGGGTCGTAACGTTTGCATACGATCTCCGTTTTAGGCGTACGATAGAAAATTGGAAAGGTGTCATCAAGGAGATTCATTTCAAGGTCTCAATAATGCCTTCATATATTATTGAGAAGATCGATCTTGAAAATCCTTCAGTTAGGCCGTCAAAATGGCCTCGAAAGTTAAAACTGCTAAAAATAGTAAATTGCCAAAATTGTCAGAAAACTGTTTTTGAGCCAGTTGGAAAAGGTGGGTGGACACTGATATCCACCTGAATAAATCCTCCCTCCTTAGGAAGCAATGGTCTCCATTGCGTTGAGTGCCTTGGGGAGAGGGAAAATTATTTGTTGAATCTGCAACTTGATGAGTTCCTTGCCTTGTTGGAGAAGTTGCATTGTTTAGCTTGTTGAAGGTTGTCACGAACGTGTGGCTGGAAGGGTTGGACCTTTTTATCTAGTCTGGCTACATGAGATGCCTATGTTCATAAGGATTATTTTCTATTTTTTGCAATGTTGTCGACCCGCTTCTGTTGGATAGAAGGTGCTTGGGGTGAGGCTGTAGTGATTGCAGTGTCCTTTTGTTCCCCTTTTGAACAGATTGTGAAGAAGCTGAATTTTGCAGTATGCGATACTATCTTGTGGCACTGTTTAGGTGGAACAATCGTTGGAACTACCTCTAGTATTTTGTAGAGATGAACCCCCAAAGTAATAATGACACTATGGGGTTGAGACTCATAAACATCATGGCATCTCCACATATATGGTTGGCCCAAGAGGACATCACAAACATCCAGTGGGGAAACATCACATAATACCTCATCCTTGAAGGGTTGAATGTCATATGATAATCAACATTGTTGGTTGACACAGAGATATCATCCTTGGCAAAGCCACCCGATGTTGTATGGATGTGGGTGTGTTGTTGTTGACAATCCCAACTATTTGAAAACCTCTACTTAGATGAGGTTCTTCTGTTTTCCGCTATCAAGAATAAAATGCAGTGGGGTCCCCTTCACCCACATCTATGAATGAAAAAGGCACTCCCCCTCTTCAGGATCTGTTGGTTCTTATGGTTGAATTGCTTCAGTTGTGACAATAGTAGTGGGATCTTCGTCAATGATCTGTCATTTTCCAGTATTTTTCGAATCAGATTTTGACAGGGTTCGATACCTTGTCTTTGATCTCGGCCACCAATGACCATTTTGAGCGACATTCATCATTTTTGTGCCATGGGATTTTGTGGAAATCACACCATTTTCCGGTATCCTTCTTTGTCTTCCCATGACCCTTCTTTACCTGTGGCTTGGAATGGTTTTTGGGAGATTGTTTGTTAGGGTCGTGTTTGTCATATTTTGGTTGTTGCAGATTTGCAGAACTGAACTCTCATTTGTTCTGGTGCTTAAAATTTTGCTCGATTTTAACAACATATCGATAAGCTACACCGAGTGATGGGATGTCAAGAAAATCCATTTTAGTTTGGATGTATCTGTGTATAACCGCACGGTATTTCCGAACCAAATGTCGTTCGGAGTCTTTGATACCCATCTTGGTGTGCAAGGTATGGAAGGTATTGGTGAACTCTGGAATTGCTTGGCCCATCTCTTGTTGCAGTTTCGTCCATCTCATGTACTAGTCCTCATAGTTGCCAACAGGGTAATATTGTTCCTTTACCGCATCCACAAAAAAATCCCAAGTGGGCTCAACCCCATATATTCTAGACTCCTCTCTTGAAATTTTCTCCCAGTAAGTTTTCCACCAATGTTTTACATGAGGGAGATATTTAAGGAGTGTGAAGGTGATCTTTTTTCTGTCGGAAAATTTTTGAGTAGAGAAATAACCTTCTAACAGGATTAACCATTTGTCTAGATCTTCTACATCTATATGTCCTTCAAATACATGAATATCAAAATGAACTTGTACCTTTAGAGGCAAGGTGCTTCCAAAGTGTCTGCTTGATGAAGATGCACTTGTTTCTATCGGCAGGTGTTGAAAAATGTGGGAAAAATTCTCCATCATTTCGTCCCTCTATCGTGTGAGAGCTTGCTCAAGTAACACACTGATAAGATCGTCTGCTCCATCATTTTTATTTTCTTCCACCAATGAGGGTTTCTTGGGCGTGCAAGAGAGATTTTCCTTAAGAGAGACAAGCTCGAGACCCAACTTGATATACTTGGACCTCGTCAAGTACATGCACTAAAAAATGATCAAGAGCAGCCTGCTCTAATACCACTGATCCCGATTATTTTCGACAAGAAATGAGAGAGGAGATATAATAAATAAATTCACAGAGATATTGCATATTTTCAATAATATAACAGAAATGTATCAGAGATGAAACCATAAATAGAGATATACAGTGATACACAATTTCTATTAATGAAAGAAATGTATAGAAACTGTAAAAATACAGAGTGAAAGACTCGCTAGAATGGTGGCAAATTATCTCTGAGAAGAGACGCGACGGCTACTCGCATTCGCAAGAAGATGATTACAATGAGGCTCTAAAGGCCTTTTTACAATAAAAATTAATTCCAAAAACCCTAGACATCCAAAAACCTAACCCTAGGAGATGAAGCGCCAAATGTCATGTGGGCCTCGTTTGGGTAAGTTAGTACATCAACTTCCTGGGGTCGTAACGTTTTCATACGATCTTCGTTTCAGGCGTATGATATCCCATTGGAAAGGTATCATCGCAAAGAATCATTTTGGGGGGTCAATAATTCCTTCAGTTATTATTAAGAAGCTTGATCTTTAAAAACCTTCATTTAGGCCCTCAAAATTTCCCCAGAAGTTAAAACTACTAAAAATACTAAATTGCCACAAAATAGTTTTTGAGCCAATTGGAAAAGGTGGGTGGACACTGATATCCACCTAGATCAATACTCCCTCCTTAGGAAGAAATGGTCTCTATTGCGTTGAGTCCTCGAGGGAGAGGTAAAATCATTTGTTGAATCTACATCTTGATGAGCTACTTGCCTTGTTGGAGAAGTTGTGATGCTTAGCTTGTTGAAGGTTGTCACGAACATGTGGCTGGAAGGGTTGGACCTTTTTAGCCAATTTGGATACATGAGATGCCTATGTGCAGAAGGAATATTTGCACTTTTCTACAACCTTTTCAACCTGCTTCTATTGAATAGAAGGTGCTTGGGGTGACGTTGTAGTGGTTGCAGTGTCCTTTTGTTCCCCTTTTGAACAGATTGTGAAGAAGCTGAATTTTGCAGTATGAGATACTACCTTGTGGCACTATTTAGGTGGAACAATAGTTGGAACAACCTCTAGTATTATGTAGAGGACCTCCCAAAGTAACAATGAAACTATGGGGTTGAGACTCATAAACAACATGGCGTCTCCACATATATGGTTGGTCCAAGAGGACATCACAGACATACAGTGGGGCAACATCACATAATACCGCATCCTTGAAGGGTTGGATTACGTATGATAATCAAAATTGTTGGCTGACACAGAGAAATCATCCTTAGTGAAGCCACCTGATGTTGTATGGTTGCGGGTGTGGTGTTGTTGACAATCCCAATTGTTTGATGACCTTTGTTGAGATGAGGTTCTTCTGGCTTATTCTATCAACAATAAAATGTAGAGAGGTACCCTTCACTCACAACTGTGAATGAAAAATGTGCTCCCCCTCTTCGGGATTTGTTGGTTCTTCTGGTTGAATTGTTGCGGTCACGACAATAGAAATGGGGTCTATGTAAATGATCTATCCTTTACCAGTATTTTTAGAATCATATTTTCAATCAGGGTTCAGCTCCTTGTCTTTGATCTTAGCCACCAATGATTGTTTTGAGAGACATTCATCGATGTTGTGCCAGGGGATTTTGTGGAAATCACACCATTTTCTGGTGTCCTTCTTTGTCTTCTCGTGACCCTTCTTTTCCTATGGCTTGGACTGGTTTTTGAGAGACTATTTGTTAGGGCCGTATTTGTTATACTTTAGTTGTTGCGGATTTGCATACTTGAACTCTCGTTTGTTTTGGTGCTTAAATTTCTGCTCGATTTTAACAACATATCGATAAGTAGCACCAGGTGATGGGATGTACAAAAAATTTATTTCAGTTTGGATGTATATGTGTAGAGTCCCACGGTATTTCAGAAACAAATGTCATTCGAAGTCTTTGATACCCATCTTGGTGCGCAAGGTATGGAAGGTATTGGTGAAATATGGAACTGCTTGGCCCCTCTCTTTCCACAGTGTGGTCCATCTCATGTACTGGTCCTCATAGTTTCCAACAGGGTAATATTGTTCCTTTACCGCATCCACAAAAAAATCCCAAGTGGGCTCAACCCCATATATTCCAGACTCCTCTGTGGAAATTTTCTCCCAGTAAGTTTCCCACCAATGTTTGACATGAGGGAGAGCTTTAAGGAGTGTGAAGGTGATCTTTGCTCTGTCGAAAAAATTGTGAACAGAGAAATAACCTTCTAGCAAGTTTAACCATTTGTATAGGGCTTCTGCATCTATCTGTCCTTCAAATATAGGAATATCAAAATTAACTTGTACCTTGAAAGGCGAGGTTCTTCAAAAATGGCCGCTTGATGAAGATGTGTCTGTTGCTATCAGCGGGCATTGAAGGATGTGGGAAAATTTATCCATCATTTCATCCTTTTATCGCGTGAGAGCTTGCTCAAGCAACATACTGATAGGATCGTCTGCTCCATCATTTTTCTTTTCTTACACCATTGAAGGTTTCTTGGGTGTGAGAGATATTTTCCTCAAGAGAGGCAAGCTCGAGACCCAACTTGCTATACTCGGACCTTGTTGGGGACATGCACTAAAAAATGATC
The DNA here is from genome assembly GCA_009831015.1 of Picea engelmannii. Classification (NCBI taxonomy): domain Eukaryota; kingdom Viridiplantae; phylum Streptophyta; class Pinopsida; order Pinales; family Pinaceae; genus Picea; species Picea engelmannii. The sequence goes on along the minus strand of ML779640.1, from coordinate 970,427 downwards.
AAGAGTAGCTTGCTCTGATACCACTGATCCAGATTATTTTCGCCATGAAATGAGAGTGGAGATATAATAAAGAAATGCACATAGATATTGTAGATACTCAATAATATAATAGAAATGTAACATAGATGAAACCATAAACACATATATACAGTAATACCCGATTTCTATTAATGAAAGAAATGTACAGAGACTGTAAAAATATAGAGTGAAAGACTCGCTAGAATGGTGGCATCTAATCTCTGAGAAAAGATGTGATTGCTACTTGCATTCACAAGAAGATGATTAAAATGAGGCTATGAAGGCCTTTTTACAATAAAAAATAATTCAAAACACCCTAGACATCCAAAAACCTAACCCTAGGAGATGAAGCGCCAAAAGTCATGTGGGCCCTATTTGGGTAAGTTAGTACATCAACTTCTGAGGGTCGTAACTTTTGCATACGATCTCTGTTTTAGGTGTATGATAGATCGTTGGAAAGGTAAATTCGAGGAGATTCATTTTGGGGGCTGAATCATGCCTTTGAATATCATTGAGAAGATAGATCCCAAAAAACCTTCATTTAGGCCCTCAAAATGGCCCCGGAAGTTAAAACTACTAAAAATAGTAAATTGCCAAAATTGCCAAAAAACTGTTTTTGAGCCAGTTGGAAAAGGTGGGTGGACATCGATATCCACCTGGATGAATCCTCCCGCCTTAGGAAGAAATAGTCTCCATTTCATTGAGTGACCGAGGGAGAGGAAAAAGTGTTTGTTGAATATGCATCTTGATGAGTTGCTTGCCTTGTTGGAGAAGTTGCGTTTCTTAGCTTGTTGAAGGTTGTCACAAACATGTGGTTGGAAGGGTTGGACCTTTTTATCCAATCTGGCTACATGAGATGCCTGTGTGCAGAAGGAATATTTTCACTTTGCTGCAACCATGTCGACCTCCTTTTGTTGGATAGAAGGTGCTTGGGGAGAGGCTGTAGTGGTTGCAGTGTCCTTTTGTTCCGGGCCTTTGAAAAGATTGTGAAGAAGTTGAATTTTGCAGTATGAGATACTACCTTGCAACACTATTTAGGTGGAACAATAGTTGGAACTACCTCTGGTATTCTGTAGAGATGACCCCCCAAAGTAACAATGACACTACGGGGTCGAGACTCATAAACATCATGGCATCTCCACATATATGGTTGGCCCAAGAGGACATCACATACATCCAATGGGGAAACATCACATAACACCTCATCCTTGAAGGGTTGGATGCTGTATGATAATTGGCATTCTTGGCTGACACAGAGATCTCATCCTCGGCGAAGTCACCCAATGTTGTATGGGTGTGGGTGTGGTGTTATTGACAATCCCAACTATTTGACGACCTCTGCTAGGATGAGGTTCTTCTGTTTTCCGCTCTCAAAAATAAAATGCAGTGAGGTCCCCTTCACCCACATCTGTGAATGAAAAAGGTGATCCCCCTCTTCAGGATCTGTTGGTTCTTCTGGTTGAATTACTACGGTCACGAAAATAGAAGTGGGCTATGCATCAATGATCTGTCCTTTACCAGTATTTTCAGAATCAGATTCTAAATTAGGGTTAAGATCCTTGTCTTTGATCTCGGACACCAATGATTATTTTGAGCGACATTCATTGGTGTTGTGCAGGTGATTTTGTGGAAATCACACCATTTTCCGGTGTCCTTCTTTGTTTTCCATAACCCTTCTTTTCATGTGGCTTGGACTGGTTTTCAGGAGATTGTTTATTAGGGTCCTCTTTGTTATACTTTGGTTGTTGCGGATTTGCAGACATGAACTCTCATTTGTTCTGGTGCTTAAATTTCTCCTCGATTTTAACAGCATATCGGTAAGCAACATTGAGTGATAAGATGTCCAGAAAATCCATTTCAGTTTGGATGTATCTATGTAGAGCCCCATGGTATTTCAAAACCAAATGTCATTCGGAGTCTTTGATACCCATCTTGGTGCGCAAGGTATGGAAGGTATTGGTGAACTCTGGAACTTCTTGGCCCCTCCCTTGCCACACTGTGGTCCATCTCATGTACTAGTCCTCATAGTTTCCAATGGGGTAATATTGTTCCTTTACCGCATCCACAAAAAAATCCCAAGTGGGCTCGGCCCCATATATTCCATACTCCTCTGTGGAACTTTTCTCCTAGTAAGTTTCCCACCAATGTTTGACATTAGGGAGAGCTTTAAGGAGTGCAAAGGTGATCTTTTCTCCATCGGAAAAATTGTGAACATAGAAATAACCTTCTAGCAGGTTTAACCATTTATCTAGGGTTTTTGCATCTATCGGTCCTTCAAATCCAGGAATGTCAAAATTAAATTGTACCTTGAAAGGCAAGGTGCTTCCAAAGTGGATTGTTGATGAAGATGCATCTGTTGCTATCGACAGGTGTTCAAGGATGTGGGAAAAATTCTCCATCATTTCGTCCCTCTGTCACGTGAGAGCTTGCTCAAGCAACATACCAATAGGATTGTTTGCTCCATCGTTTTTCTTTTCTTTCTCCATTGAGGGTTTATTGGGTGTGTGAGAGCGATTTTCCTCAAGAAATAAAATCTCGAGACCCAACTTGCTATACTCAGACCTCGTCGGGGACATGCATTGAAAAACGATCAAGAGAAGCATGCTCTGATATGACTAATCTGGATTATTTTCAGCACAAAATGGGAGCGAAGATATAATAAATAAATGCACAAAGATATGGAAGATATTTAATAATATAACAGAAATGTATCAAATATGAAACCATAAACATAGATATACAGTAATACATGATTTCTATTATTGAAAGAAATGTACAGAGACTGTAAAAATACAGAGTGAAAGACTCGCTAGAATGGTGGCAGCTTATCTCTGAGAAGAGATGTGATTGCTAATCGCATTTGCAAGAAGATGATTACAATGAGGCTATGAAGGCCTTTCTACAATAAATAGGAATGCCAAAAACCAGAGACATCCAAAAACCTAACCCTATGAGATGAAGCGCCAAAATTCATGTGGGCCTCGTTTGGGTAAGTTAGTACATCAACTTCTCGGGGTCGTAACTTTTGCATACGATCTTTGTTTTAGGCATATGATAGGCCATTAGAAAGGTATCGTTCGAGGAGATTCATTTTAATGGCTCAATAATGCCTTAAAATATTATTGAGAATCTTGATTTAAAAAATCCTTCAGTTAGGCCCTCAAAATGGCCTTGAAAGTTAAAACATCTAAAAATAGTAAATTGCCAAAATTGCCAGAAAACTATTATTGAGCCAGTTGGAAAAGGTGGGTGGACACCGATATCCACCTAGATAAATCCCCCATCCTTAGGAAGAAATGGTCTCCATTGTGTTGAGTGCTCAGGGGAGAGGGAACAACATTTGCCAAATCTGCATCTTGATGAGTTGCTTGCCTTGTTGGAGAAGTTGTGTTGTTTAGCTTGTTGAAGGTTGTCACGAACATGTGGCTGGAAGGGTTGGACCTTTTTATCCAGTCTGGCTACATGAGATTCCTATGTTAAGAAGGAATATTTGTGCTTTTTTGCAACCTTGTTGACCTACTTCTGTTGGATAGAAGGTTCTTGGTGCGAGGCTATAGTGGTTGCAGTGTCCTTTTGTTCCCCTTTTGAACAGATTGTGAAGAAGATGAATTTTGCAGTATGAGATACTACCTTGCGACACTTTTTAGGTGGAACAATAGTTGGAACTACCTCTAGTGTTCTGTAGAGATGACCCCCCAAAGTAACAATGACACTACGGGGTCAAGACTCATAAACATCACGGCGTCTCCACATATATGGTTGGCCAAAGAGAACATCACAGACATCCAGTGGGGAAACATCACATAATACCTCATCCTTGAAGGGTTGGATGCTGTATGATAATTGGCATTCTTGGATGACACAGAGATCTCATCCTTGACGAAGCCACCCGATGTTGTATGGTTGCGGGTGTGATGTTGTCGACAATCCCAACTATTTGATGACCTCTACTGAGATGAGGTTCTTCTGGATTCCGCTATCAACAATAAAATGCATTGGGATCCCCTTCACCCACATCTGTGAATGAAAAAGGTGCCCCCCCTCTTCAGTATCTGTTGGTTCTTCTGGTTGAATTGCTTCGGTCACGACAATACCAGTGGGATATTCATCAATGATCTGTCCTTTACCAATATTTTCATAATTAGATTCTGAATCAGGGTAAGGCTCCTTGTCTTTGATATTGGCCACCAATGACTGTTTTGAGCGACATTCATCAGTGTTGTGTCAGGGGATTTTTTAGAAATCACACCATTTTTTGAAGTCCTTCTTTGTCCTCTCGTGACCCTTCTTTACCTCTGGCGTGGACTGGTTTTCAGGAGATTGTTTTTTAGGGTCGTCTTTGTCATACTTTGGTTGTTGCGAATTTGTAGAACTGAAATCTCGTTTGTTCTTGTTCTTAAACTTTTGATCGATTTTAACAACATATCGATAAGCAACACCGAGTGATGAGATGTCAAGAAAATCCATTTCAGTTTGGATGTATCTGTGTAGAACTGCACGATATTTCAGAACCAAATGTCGTTCGGAGTCTCTGATACACAGCTTGGTGTGCAAGGTATGGAAGGTATTGGTGAACTCTGGAACTGCTTGGCCCCTCTCTTTCCACAGTGTCATCCATCTCATGTACTAGTCCTCATAGTTGCCAACGGGGTAATATTGTTCCTTTACCGCATCCACAAAAAAATCCCAAGTGGGCTCAGCCCCATATATTCTAGACTCCTCTCTGGAAATTTTCACCCAGTAAGTTTTCCACCAATGTTTGACATAAGGGAGAGATTTAAGGAGTGCGAAGTTGATCTTTTTTCTGTCGGAAAAATTGTGAACAGAGAAATAACCTTCTAGCACATTTAACCATTTGTCCAGGGCTTCTGCATCTATATGTCCTTCAAATACAGGAATATCAAAATGAACTTGTACCTTTAAAGGAGAGGTTCTTCCAAAGTGGATACTTGATGAAGATGCACCTGTTTCTATCGGCAGGCATTGAAGGATGTGGGAAACATTCTCCATCATTGTGTCCCTCTATTGTGTGAGAGCTTGCTCAAGCAACATACTGATAGGATCATATGCTCCATTGTTTTTATTTTATTCTGCCAATGAGGGTTTCTTGGATGTGCGAGAGAGATTTTACTCAAGAGAGACAAGATTGAGACCCAACTTTCTATACTTGGACCTCATCGGGGACATGCACTGAAAAACACTCAAGAGCAACCTGCTCTGATACCACTGATCCAGATTATTTTCAACACGAAATCAGAGCGGAGATATCATAAATAAATGCACAGAGATATCGCAGATATTCAATAATATAATAGAAATGTATCTAAGATGCAACCATAAACACAGATATACAGTAATACACGATTTCTATTAATGAAAGAAATGTACAGAAACTGTAAAAATACAGAGTGAAAGACTCGCTAGAATGGTGGCAACTTATCTCTAAGAAGAGATGTGACGGCTACTCGCATTCACAAGAAGATGATGACAATGAGGCTCTGAAGGAATTTTACAATAAACAAGAATTCCAAAAACCCTAGACATCCAAAAACCTAACCCTAGGAGATGAAGCGCCAAACGTCGTGTGGGCCCTGTTTGGGTAAGTTAGTACATCAACTTCCCAGGGTCATAACGTTTGCATACGATCTCCGTTTTAGGCGCATGATAGCTCGTTAGAAAGGTATCATCATGAAGATTCATTTTGGGGGATAAATCATGCCTTCAGTTATTATTAAGAAGCTCAATCTTGAAAAACTTTCATTTAGGCCCTCAAAATTTCCCCGGAAGTTAAAACTACTAAAAATAGTAAATTGCTAGAAAACTGTTTTTGAGTCAGTTGGAAAAGGTGGGTGGACACCAATATACACCTATATCAATCCTCCCTCATTAGGAAGAAATGGTCTCTATTGTGTTGAGTCCTCGGGGGAGAGGTAAAAGCATTTGTTGAATATGCATCTTGATGAGCTACTTGCCTTGTTTGAGAAGTTGCGTTGCTTAGCTTGTTGAAGGTTGTCACGAACCTATGGCTGGAAGGGTTGGAAGTTTTTATCCATTCTATATACATGAGATGCCTATGTGCAGAAGGAATCTTTGTGCTTTGCTACAACCTTTTCGACATGCTTCTATTGGATAGAAGGTGCTTGGGGCGAGGTTGTAGTGGTTGCAGTGTCCTTTTGTTCCTCTTTTGAATAGATTGTGAAAAGATGAATTTTGCAATATGAGATACTACCTTGCGACATTTTTTAGGTGGAACAATAGTTGGAACGACCTCTGGTATTATGTAGAGGACCCCCAAAAGTAACATTGAAACTATGGGGTCAAGACTCATAAACAACATGACATCTCCACATATATGGTTGGCCCAACAGGACATCACAGACATTCAGTGGGGAAACATCACATAATACCTCATCCTTGAAGGGTTGTATGTCGTATGATAATCTACATTGATGTCTGACATGCATATATCATCCTTGGTGAAGCCACCCGATGTTGTATGGTTGCAGGCGTGGTGTTTTCGACAATCCCAACTTTTTGACGACCTCTGCTGAGATGAGGTCCTTTTGGATTCCACTATAAACAATAAAATGCAGAGAGGTCACCTTCACCCACATCTTTGAATGAAAAATGTGCTCTCCCTCTTCAGGATCTGTTGGTTCTTCTTGTTGAATTGTTGCGGTTGCGACAATAACAATAGGGTCTACGTCAATGATCTGTCCTTTACCAGTATTTTCATAATCAGATTCTGAATCAGGGTTCATCTCATTGTCTTTGATATCGACCACCAATGATTTTTTTGAGCGACATTCATCGGTGTTGTGCCAGGATATTTTTTGGAAATCACACCATTTTTCGGTGTCCTTCTTTGTCTTCTCATGACCCTTCTTTTCCTATGGCTTGGAATGGTTTTCGAGAGACTATTTGTTAGTACCTTATTTTTCGTACTTTGGTTGTTGCGGATTTCCAAACCTAAACTCTTGTTTGTTCTGGTGCTTAAATTTATGCTCGATTTTAACATCATATCGATAAGCAGCACCGAGTGATGAGATGTACAAAAAATTCATTTCAGTTTGGATGTATCTGTGTAGAGCCCCACGGTATTTCAAAACCAAATCTCATTCGAAGTCTTTGATACCCAACTTGTTGTGCAAGGTGTGGAAGGTATTAGTGAACTATGGAACTGCTTGGCCCCTCTCTTACTGCAGTGTGGTCCATCTCATGTACTGGTCCTCATAGTTTCCAACAGGGTAATATTTTTCCTTTACCGCATCCACAAAAAAATCCCAAGTGGGCTCGGCCAGATATATTCCAGAATCCTCTATGGAACTTTTATCCTAGTAAGTTTCCCGACAATGTTTGACATGAGGGAGATCTTTAAGGAGTGTGAAGGTGAACTTTTCTCTGTCAAAAAAATTGTGAACGGAGAAATAACCTTCTAGTAGGTTTAACCATTTAAATAGGGCTTCTGCATCTATCTGTCCTTCAAATACAAGAATATCAAAATTAACTTGTACCTTGAAGGGAGAGGTGCTTCAAAAATGGTCGCTTGATGAAGATGTGTCTGTTTCTATCGATGATCATTGAAGGATGTGGGAAAATTTCTCCATCATTTCATCCCTCTGTCGCGTGAGAGCTTGCTCAAACAACATACTGATAGAATCGTCTGCTTCATCGTTTTTATTTTCTTCCACAATTAAAGGTTTCTTGGGTGTGTGAGAGATATTATCCTCAAGAGAGGAAAGCTCGAGACCCAACTTTCTATACTCGAACCTCGTCGGGGACAAGCACTGAAAAATGATCAAGAGCAGCCTGCTCTGATACGACTGATCCAGATTATTTTTGGCATGAAATGAGAGTGGAGATATAATAAATAAATGCATAGAGATATTGCAGATATTAAATAATATAACATAAATGTATAAGATATGAAACCATAAAGACATATATATATATATATATATATAGTAATACATGATTTTTATTAATGAAAGAAATGTACAGAGACTGTAAAAAAATAGATTGAAAGATTCGCTAGAATGGTTGCAGCTTATCTCTGAGAAGAGATGTGATGGCTACTCGCGTTCACAAGAAGATGATTACAATGAGGCTCTGAAGGCATTTTTACAGTAAACAGGAATTTCAAAAACCATAGACATCCAAAAACCTAACCCTAGGAGATGAAGTGCCAAAAGTCATGTGGGCCCTGTTTGGGTAAGTTAGTACATCAACTTCTTGGGGTCGTAACTTTTGCATACAATCTTTGTTTTAGGTGTATGATAGACCGTTGGAAAGGTATATTCAAGGAGATTAATTTTGGGGGAATAATCATGCCTTTGGTTGTCATTGAGAATATTGATCCCGAAAAACCTTCATTTAGGCCCTCAAAATGGCCTCGAAAGTTAAAACTGCTAAAAATAATAAATTGCCAAAATTTCCAGAAAATGGTTTTTGAGCTAATTGGAAAAGGTGGGTGGAAACCAATATCCACCTAGATCAATCCTCCCTCCTTAGGAATAAATGGTCTCCATTGCATTGACTGCCCGGGGGAGAAGGAAAAGTGTTTGTTGAATCTGCATCTTGATGAGTTGCTTGCCTTGTTGGAAAAGTTGGATTGCTTAGTTTGTTGAAGGTTGGAAATTTTCATCCAGTCTAGCTACATGAGATTCCTGTGTGAAGAAGGAATCTTTGCACTTTGATGCAACATTTTCGACCTTCTTCTGTTGGATAGAAGGTGCTTGGGGTGAGGTTGTAGTGGTTGTAGTGTCCTTTTCTTCCCCTTTTGGACATATTGTGAAGAAGTTGAATTTTTTCATATAAGATACTACCTTGCAGCACTATTTAGGTGGAGCAATAGTTGTAACTACCTTTTGTATTCTATAGATATGAACCCCCAAAGTAACAATGACACTACGGAGTCAAGACCCATAAATAACATGGCATCTCCACATAGATGGTTGGACCAAGAGGACATCACAGACATCCAGTGGGGAAAAATCACATAATACCTAATCCTTGAAGGGTTGGATGCTGTATGATAATCGATACTGTTGGTTGACATAGAGATCTTGTCCTACATGAAGCCACCCGATGATGTATGGTTGTGGGTGTGGCATTGTCGACAATCCCAACTGTTTGATGACCTATGCTAATATGAGGTTCTTCTGGCTTCCTCTATCAATAATAAAATCCAGTGGGGTCCCCTACACCCACATTTGTGAATGAAAAAGGTGTTCCCCCTCTTTAGGATCCATTGGTTCTTTTGGTTGAATTGTTGCGGTCGTGACAATATCAGTGGGGTCTGCGTCAATGATCTGTCCTTACTAGTATTTTCATAATCATATTCTAAATTAGGGTTAGAATCCTTGTCTTTTATCTCGGCCACCAATGGCTATTTTGAGCGACATTTATTAGTGTCGTGCTAGGGGATTTTGTGGAAATCACACCATTTTCCAGTGTCCTTCTTTGTCTTCCCATGACCCTTCTTTTCCTGTGGCTTTGACTGGTTTTTGGGAGACTATTTGTTAGGGTCGTCTTTTTCATACTTTGGTTGTTGTGGATTTGCAGACCCAAACTCTCATTTTTTCTGGTGCTTAAATTTCTGCTCGATTTTAACATCATATTGATAAGCAACATTATGTGATGGGATGTCCAAAAAATTCATTTCAGATTGGATGTATCTGTGTAGAGCCCAACGGTATTTCAGAACCAAATGTCATTCGAAGTCTTTTATACCCATATTGGTGCGTAAGGTATGGAAGGTATTGGTGAACTTTAGAACTACTTGGCCCCTCTCTTGCTACAGTGTGGTACATCTCATGTACTGGTCCTCATAGTTTCCAACAGGGTAATATTGTTCATTTACCACATCCACAAAAAAATCCCAAGTAGGCTCGACCCCATATATTCCAGAATCCTCTATGGAACTTTTCTCATATTAAGTTTCCCACCATTATATGACATGAGGGAGATCTTTAAGGAGTGCGAAGGTGATCTTTTCTCTGTTGAAAAAATTATGAACAGAAAATTAACCTTCTAGCAGGTTTAACCAATTGTCTAGGGCTTCTGCATCTATCTGTCCTTCAAATACAGGAATACAAAAATTAACTTGTACCTTGAAAAGCGAGGTGCTTCCAAAGTGGTTTCTTCATGAAGATGTGTATGTTTCTATCGGCAGACATTGAAGGATGTGAAAAAAATTCTCCATCATTGTTTCCCTCTGTCGCGTGAGAGCTTGCTCAAGCAACATACTGATAGGATCGTCTTCTCCATCATTTTTATTTTCTTCTGCCATTGAGGGTTTCTTGGGTGTGAGAGAGAGATTATCCTCAAGAGGGACAAGCTTGAGACCCAGCTTTCTATACTCAGACCTTGTTGGGGACATGCACTGAAAAACAATCAAGAGAAGCCTACTCTAATACCACTGATCTAGATTATTTTCGTCACGAAATGAGAGAGGAGATATAATAAAGAAATGCACAGAGATATCACATATATTCAATAATAGAACATAAATGTATCAGAGATGCAACCATAAACACATATATACTATAATACACTATTTCTATTAATCAAAGAAATGTAAAGAGACTGTAAAAATGCAGAGTGAAAGACTCGCTAGAATGGTGGTAGCTTATCTTTGAGAAGAGATGTGATGACTACTCACATTCGCAAGAAGATGATTACAATGAGGCACTGAAGTCCTTTTTACAATAAAAAGGAATGCCAAAAACCCTTTACATCCAAAACCCTAACCCTAAGAGATGAAGCACCAAAAGTCATGTGGGCCCCATTTTGGTAAGTTACTACATCAACTTCCCGGGGTCGTAACGTTTGCATACGATCTTCGTTTTAGGCATATGATAGCCCGTTGGAAATGTATCTTTGAGGAGGTTCATTTTGGGGGCTCAATAATTCCTTTGGTTATCATTGAGAATATCTATCCCGAAAAACCTTCATTTAGGCCCTCAAAATGGCCCTAGAAGTTAAAACTACTAAAAATAGAAAATTGCCAAAATTGCCAGAAAACTATTTTTGAGCCAGTTGGAAAAGGTGGGTGGACACCAATATCCACCTGGATCAATCCTCCCTCCTTAGGAAGAAATGGTATCCATTGCGTTGATTTCCCAGGGGAGAGGGAAAAGCGTTTGTTGAATCTTCATCTTGATGAGTTGCTTGCCTTGTTGGAGAAGTTGCACTGCTTAGCTTGTTGAAGGTTGTCTCGAACAGGTGGTTGGAAGGGTTGGACCTTTTTCACTAATCTGGATACATGAGATTCCCGTGTGCATAAGGAATCTTTGTTCTTTTTTGCAACCTTTTCGACCTACTTCTGTTGGATAGAAGGTGCTTGGGGCGAGGCTATAGTGGTTGCAATGTCCTTTTGTTCCCCTTTTCAACAGATTGTGAATAAGTTGAATTTTACAGTACGAGATACTACCTTGAGAAACTGTTTAGGTGGAACAATAGTTGGAACTACCTCTGGTATTGTGTAGAGATGACCCCCCAAAGTAAAAATGACACTACGGGGTCGAGACTCATAAACATCATGGCGTCTCCACATATATGGTTGGCCCAAGAGGAAATCAAAGACATCCAGTGGGGCAACATCACATAATACCTCATCCTTGAAGAGTTGGATGCCATATCATAATCGACACTGTTGGATGATACAAATATCTCATCCTTGGTGAAGCCACTCGATGTTGTATGGCTGCAAGTGTGGTGTTGTCGACAATTCCAACTGTTTGAGGACCTCTAGTGAGATGAGGTTCTTCTGGCTTCCACTATCAATAATAAAATGCAGTGGGGTCCCCTTCACCCACATCTGTGAATGAAAAAGCACTCCACCTCTTCAGGATCTGTTGGTTCTTCTGGTTGAATTGTTGTGGTCATGACAATAGCAGTGGGATCTTTATCAATGATCTGTCCTTTACCAGTATTTTCAGAATCAAATTCTAAATCAGGGTTCGACTCCTTGTCTTTGATCTCAGCCACCAATGACTATTTTGAGCGACATTCATCAGTGTTGTTCTGGGGGATTTTGTGGAAATCACACCGTTTTTTGGTGTCCTTCTTTGTCTTCCCGTGACCCTTCTTTACCTATGGCTTGGACTGGTTTTCGAGAGACTATTTGTTAGGGTTGTCTTTGTCATACTTTGGTTTTTGCGGATTTTCAGAATTGGACTCTCGTTTGTTCTGGTGCTTAACTTTCTACTCAATTTTAACAGCATATCGATAAGCAACACCGAGTGATGAGATTTCCAGAAAATCCATTTTAGTTTGGATGTATCTGTGTAGAACTGCACGATATTTCAGAACCAAATGTCGTTCAGTGTCTTTGATACCCTGTTTGGTGCGCAAGGTATGGAAGGTATTGGTGAACTCTGGAACTGCTTGGCCCCTCTCTTGCCGCAGTGTGGTCCATCTCATGCACTGGTCCTCATTGTTTCCAACAAGGTAATATTGTTCCTTTACCACATCCACAAAAAGATCCCAAGTGGGCTCAACCCCATATATTCCAGACTCCTCTGTGGAACTTTGCTCCCAGTAAGTTTCCAACCAATGTTTGACATGAGGGAGAGATTTAAGGAGTGCAAAGGTGATATTTTCTCTGTCGAAAAAATTGTGAATAGAAAAATAACCTTCTAGCAGGTTTAACCATTTGTCTAGGGCTTATGCATCTATCTATCCTTCAAATACAGGAATATCAAAATGAACTTGTACCTTTAAAGGTGAGGTGCTTACAAAGTGGCCGCTTGATGAAGATGTGCATGTTTCTATCAGTAGGCGTTGAAGGATGTGGAAAAAATTCTCCATCATTTGGTCCCTTTGTCGTGTCACTAGTACATATGACCAAATTTACGATGGTTTTTCGTTGATATTGCCACACTTATCCGTCGCAATTTCTATGAAAGGTGAGACTTTTTTTCATCGCTATAACTTCGTCGCTATATCCATGATCCATGTGTGTGTGGAAACATCGATGAAATTAGCTCTCCACGTGTCATCACCATCAGGATCGGTTTACCCTATGCATCGTCGCAATTACGACGAAACTTCATCAAAATTACAATGAACAACCGTGGCAAGTACGACGAAACATCATCGCAATTACAACGAAAATTTATTCCAATCTAGAAACTTATGACACAGATGTTGTATGTGCGATGAAAAACCGTGGCAATAGTGACGAAAATGTATCTCAAGACCAAAATTACGACATAGATGCTCTATGTGCAATGCAAAACCGTGGCAAATTTCGACGAAAATTTGTGGCAATAGTGGAAAAAATGTATCTCAAGACCAAACTTACGATGTAGATGATGTATGTGCGACAAAAAACCGTGGAAAATTGTGACGAGCGTTCGTCTCTATTGCCACGGTTGTTCAAAATAAAAATTTGTTTCTGTCAAACTATCATCGATATTGCGACGAAGACTTTAAGTTTAAAAAAAAAAATTACACGAGATATGGTATTACCATATTACATTTTGATATGGTATACCATATTACAATGTAATATGGTAATGCCATATTACAATGTAATATGGTAATGCCATATTACAATGTAATATGGTAATACCATATTACATTCTTACATTGTAATATGGTAATGCCATATTACATTATCATATTACAATGTAATATGGTAATCCCATATTACATTGTAATATGAAATTCCATATTACAATGTAATATGGTAATACCATATTACATTCTTACATTGTAATATGGTATACAATTGTAATATTCTAATATTCTAATATATTATATATTGTAATATTGTAATATTCTATTGAAAGATGGATGTTAGAGAAAATGTGTAGATCTTTTAGATTGAACAAGATTATAGTATATATATATATAT
>ML779640.1:939570-955016 GCA_009831015.1 Picea engelmannii | reverse complement strand
GATAAGAATGAATAAAAGCTATTTGCTTGGATTGGTCACCATATATGGGAAAATATTCCAATGTATATGTGGATCATTTGAAGTTGTCTATGCCATCCTCATTAGAAGGAGAATTTAATGAAGATACATTGAGTCCCAAAGTTTATGGGGATCATACACTTGAAAGGGAAAAGGTCTACTCCTAGTTGAATTCATATATTTGTACCGATTTAATATAGGCTTGTGAAAGTGACAAAAATTTCAATTTGTATGAATTTGGTGAGTGGAAATTTATGACCCACAAGGAGTAATGGTAAACCCAAGGGTTCATGAGAATCTTGAAAGGTAGAAATATTGTTAGGTTTGTAAAGTAAGGTTTTGAACCCATGAAGACACCATAAGTAAAAAGGTTTTGATTTATGAAAAGGTTTTAAAATCTCTTTCATCACATATGTATAAGCTATTGGTCAATTTTCTTCTATGTTCTAAATGATTTGGGAAATAATGGCTCTTAACACCTTGAACAATTGGAAACTCTTACGAACCTAAAGGGTAGTTATGACATTGACTCATATATTCTTGTTAAAACATAATGTTATATGATGCCTCGATAATTTAGGCATAGTGTATATAAGGGCTAGTTATTAACTCTTTCCTTGATAATAATAAGAGGAATATTACTAATATAATAGGAAGAGACTTGTGGATGTCACTTGCAAAATTGTTGGAGCATACAAAAAGGACAATAATAATGAGGTCCAAAATTTTGGGTACATCATGAATATGTTCAATATACAGGGGGTAGACTAATACATACTTTCATTTCCAAGAATGAGCAATGAGTAATGCAAGAACATGTTTAGCTAGATACCTACATCACAGAGGTTGGCATCTTACCACATGTGAGGTAGGATTAGCAACATGATCTCTTATGGAAAGGATGGAGGATAGATGAAAAGGTAAAGATGGGAGGTTGTGGTGTTAGGGTAGTTCTAACAAAGGTAAGAGAAAGAAGTTGATGACACTGGCATGGCATTGGAAAAAGGTGTGAGTTGACATAAACCTACTAAGAGTGAACATGAGCGAGAGAGGAAACACACTCTAATATAGGGTTATCACAAGTATAAATGTAAAATATGGAAACTTGGAGTTAAGGTGAGCGTAACAAATGGCATTCATTGTTCTAGGATTTCTATATTCATTAAGGCGCCATACACTAGTCAAGGACATAGAGTGAGTCCCATGTGACATACGATAATATGGAGAGTGTGAGCATAATAGGCATCATAAACTAGTAATATAGAGTCATAAAAAGCACAAAAACAACACATGGTAGCCTAGATTTAGTTCAATGCAAGCGTAGAGGTGAAAAATACCAATGGTACTAGTGGAGGAGAGAGGATCAAAGGAAGATATGATGTCACCATTAGGAGGGGCTCCATAGTTGCAAGCTATGGAATGTGACCATTAAGGGGGGCATCTTTGAAAACTGACTAAAGAAGTGATAGTTGATTCTAACTAGGTAGAGGTTATCTCAAGTATGGTCTTTCTTGAGATAATGACCTATAAGGTACCCATCGATATTATGACCAAATAAAAATGGAGAAAAAGGGGTGTAAGGAAGAAAAGATAAGGAGGAGAGGAAATAATTTCCCCAAGCATTTGAAGGACTAGGAAAAGAGGAAGAGTATGTAGGAGAGAATGGAACACTAGGAGAGGAAGAAGACAAGGAGAGAACTAGGTAATATTGGGTGCTACCAGGTAAGAAGTGGCTAGAGTTGATAATGGGAAGTCTAAGCTAGCCCCAAAAAAACTCCCAATAGGAAAAATGGACATCTTATAAAGCATTTCATTGTTGTTCATATTATATGTTCAAGAGTAAATTAGAGTAATCAAGGGGAGATACATAACATTCAACAATCTCTTGAAAAATCCCTATGACAAGGGTGACTCCACAATGTTTATTAATGAGAAGATGAGTTATGTCCTATTGTACAAAGCCCCAATGATAAGGAGAGGGGTGAGGAGGGATGGAAAATGTGATTATTTTGGTTACAATTGTCAAGGATTATAGTGGCAAGTTGGTCTTTGATCTAACAATTATGAGTAAAAAGGATACTTAGAGAGGGGAATAAATTTCATTCGTCATTACGAGTAATGAGGGATATTTTTCAATGGAGTTTGTAATAGGGACTATTTTTTGTTGGGGAGAAGTGTCCAAATATTGGTGTACCCTAGGATCATCAAGGGATTTCTCATCTATGTACAAGGATTTGGATGTGAATTATTTTTATAAGAATAAACATTTTGTAGTAGTGTCCTTTGGAGCCTTATAATACTTGCACTAACATGTGGGATGAGAGGAGGGATCTAGATTATTGGGATTAGCTTCATGCATTGTTTAATAGGAACTAGGATTTGGACTAGGGATACCAATAAGGTTAGGATTATGGAAATGAATGAAGTGAGGGATTTTTTCTAATTTATTTTCCACAATGAGGATATGGATAAAGACTTTGTATATGGGGATTCTCTAAAATAGTTATACTTATTTATAAAAAAACTACAAGTAAACCAAAATTATATTTAAAATATCTACAAGTAAACCAAAACACCACATAGAAATTGCCATATATATCAATATCTACATATTCATGAGGATTGTGAACTTTTACTAGTATAAAGCCTACTTTTAAAAACACGTCAAAAACCTTACCTTTTCATTGTTCTTTCTCCAGATCCATTATCCCATACAACTTTATAAGAGTTGTCCATGAAATGCATTTCCATCACCAAGACCTGCATGAATCATAAAAGACAATTTTTTTATATGAGTAAATAATTAATAAGAAAATAAGCATGCATTTAGTTATGTAAAATACTCTAGAAAAAAAGTAAGTTGTCGCATACCTTAATGAGATTCTCTTTGATTTGAGAATAGGTTATTCTCTACTGAACAGGGCCAACCACATGAAGGTGGAAGATCATATGGCCCCTCCCCCCCCTCACATCGCTCTCAATTCCCCATACCCAACAAATGATTTTCTTTATATAGAAAACATATATACATTAATGCATAACTAGGATAGCCATCAAAACATATGAACATATAAACATTGATAAAGATCCAAATACAAGTCATGAATTTATACATCTAATTTTTCTTTGATTTATGTTTTTTTACATTCATAAAATTGACAATTAGGATATCATCATCATCCAAGGACATTTTATTTTGTGTGCCCTATCCTTCTATTGTTTGTGTATGCTCATGTAACATACTTCTGGTACGTCGCTGAGAAGGGTTAGCTGGCATCTGTTCAGGGTTTTGAAATGGAACAATGAAAATGATCATATCGATATGTTGAAATATAATTGAAATAACTAATTCATTGTTTTGATTAACATTACACTATTTCTCTTTACTTGTCTCTGTAGTTGGGATAGTTGGTGCGTTAATTTCTTGTCCACTTGGTTGCTCTCGCATTTCACCCTCCTGAGCTACATGCTCTTCAATTTTGAGAAGATAATATATAAGTATAAGTCAGGAAATAAATATCTACAATCACAGTAAATATTTCTAATTCTGAAGCATACATACCGGAATGGGTTCTCTGCTCTACACTATCACTAGACATGTGGACCCTTGTATGGTGCGGTGTTTTCTGAATACCGCTTGATTCACTACTGTGGTAGCACTATTTCTTGAAAAAAAACATAAATACTTAGTTAAGGGTGATATAATAAAATATGAATAGACTTTACAAGCATGCTACTGCGGTTTCCTTATTCATTTGATTTACATACGTGGATGGAGAGATAGGAGTCTGACCCAAGCTTTTTCTATATTCAATTACACTTTTAAAACCATGTTTGTAAGCAAGATTTAGGTCCTCCTCAGTGGCAGTACTGTCGAACATATTTAACTGCAATGCATAACACCATTAAAAATACCAATAACAAAAACATATATTTGTTCGCTACTGTTAAATAAATATTAACCACAGTTAATCATTTAAATCTTACTATTCGGGATTTTAGTTTTCTATAGCCACCCTGGCCTAGTTTATGTTGGCCATGTTTTTCCACTCTAGAATTTGTTTCTTTGGAGGTGTCTGGTAGCCTACATATGGAAATTTTGAAAAAAATTAGATATCAGAATTGTTACTTAAAATAGGAAAGAAAAACATAAATGCTCATATTTCACTGTGTTGGAGCCGGAAGTCACTCCTGGATTGCTAGCAGGAGTAGAGCCCGACGCCCATCAGTTTAATGTCACAGTTTGTTTTAAAGGGTGATCAAATGGAGGAAAACTCAGAAACGATATCGTATCAACTCAGAAACTAGGCCAGGCATGCATGGACGAGTGAGGTCTTGATAAACTCCAAATAGTGAGTCGTAGTAAAGGGTGAGTAGGGGGAAGAATTGCATTAGAAGAGTGCGAAGGTCTATCACAAACATCCGGTTCATAACAAACTGGGGAAGAAAGCATCTGAATGCAAAATCCTTTTACATTCAAACACAGAGGACCAGGGGGCACAACAATGTCATAATAAATCCTTTATCATAACAAGATTGTTCAATCCACGCGAATACTTCGACTGTCGACTCCCTGATATGAGATGGAACATAGATGGAAAAAGGAGAACTGTTTGTCATAAACCCATAAATCTCAAACATAGAGGCATAACCAGGAAACCATAATATTTGCTGAAACTTTACAGTCGGGAGCTTAGCTCTACCATCGATAGATACAAAAATGGCGAAAACGCCTTCATATACTCAAACAAACAACAACAAAAAAATCGAGACGTAGCATTGAAAGCTTTGCGTCTGCATGGCTTCTGACAACACGGAGCTGCAATCTTTGAATGTTCATGCAACTTATGGCAGACGCAATCGATCTTCTGACCGTTTCTTCGGCGACTCGACGTGCCTTTAATTCATTGCAGAGCTTTCCCATTATGGTGGAGATGATGTCTAACCACCACCAACCGCTTCAATAACTGCTTCTTGGGATTGAGGATGACCTGACCAACTCAGCATTTTGGGATATGGAAGACTCCTCGCGCTGCCACCTGGAATAACTGAATAGTTTGATGAATGGGCGTGGAGGCTAGCGCGGAGGATGGGGCGCATGACAGGAGTGGTAGCGTAGAACTATAGAGGGCGTGAAAGAAGTGGCGAGGTGCGAGAAGGGAGACAGAGGAGGGCACATGGTGGAAGGGGAGGAAGACGAGGGATAATGGACTTTCTCTTTGGTGAGAGGTTGACGTGGAGAGGAGCGGGACACATGGCAAGCAATGAGTGGATGATGAGAAAGAGGGAGGACCATGCGGGCCAAAGCGAGGAGGCGGATGGATGACATGCGACAGCAGGAGAAAGGTGGAAAAGAAGATGACATGACGAGAGAAGGGCCCACACAGGTTAAAGGCAGGGTAGCCGAGAGGGATGAGGCCGTCCATGAGCCGTTGATCCGGGCCCCTCGATCATGGCCGTCGGAGAGCTGCATCCGCGATTCTGGACCCCCCCCCCCCTCCTCTTAAAGGTAGAAAGTTGGGGGGGGGTCTGGAATCCAATATGCACTGTTGATCTGATTGCGCGGATGCATGCCGTCCATATCTGCCTGTTGTTTATTATGGATTTCGGACCCCCCCCCGCTTAAAGGTAGAAAGGAGGGGGGGTCCGGAATTTGTTGTGCGCCGTTGATCCGGGCGCGCAAATCCCAGCCGTCCAGATTTGATTTTTTTTTAACACAGACGCATTCGCGCCCAAAACTTAGGACAAGTGGGTTTTAACCCATTCTTTTACATTCTAACCCCTTACAAGAAATATCGCTAACATTTGGCTCCATGGGGGATAGATTCGTCCCTGTGATGCTCTAAGAACTCTTTTGCAGATTCAGTTCCTTTGCTGTTGGGATATGGAGTCATTTATTAGTCCGAAAAATAAAACAGAAACAATATTTACAAAACAAAACAAAAAGAGCCGACTGCGGCTCACAGAAAACATTTTTTTAAGAAATTCCCATTGAATGGGCCACTAAAAACCTCATTGCCTTCCATATCCTGCAACCTGTAAGTGTTGTTTGAAAATACTTCAAGGATCTTGAAAGGCCCGAACCAGAGGGCATGAAATTTAATGTGTTTGCCCCTTTCCTGTCTGGGTGCATCCCATTTGAGCACCAGGTCATCCTGTTTGAATTCTTTCTTTCTGTTCTTCTTGTCAAAGGCCTGCTTGATCTTTTGCTAATGATTGTAGGCTCTGTCTAAGACCTGCTCTCTGATCTGCTGCACTTCCACCATCTGGTGAATTCTTCTGAGCACATGGTTAGGTTCCCCCTCAAAGTCCTAGAGGAGATTCGCCACAGGCAAGGTGAGATGAGTGGGGAAAACGACTTCTATTCCATAAACCAGTTGGCAAGGTGAGATGCCCAATGATTTCTTTGTTGTCACTCAATCAGCCCAAAGAGAAAATTTGATCTTTGAGTCCCAGGCCTTTTTATTGTCCTCCAGTAGCTTTTTGATAAGCTTGATTAGGCTTTTATTGGAGGACTCTGCCAGTCCGTTTCCTTGAGGATAGTAGGGAGTGGAGTGAACTAGTGCAATCTGGAACTGTTCACAGAATTTGACCAGAGGCTTAGACCTGAAGGGGGAGGCATTGTCAGTGACAATCCTACTTGGGAAGCTGAATGTGACCATGATGTCCTCCAAGAGGCTGATGATCACTTTGTGAGAAGTACTCCTGGTAGGGACAACCTCTATCCACTTGGTGAAATAATCGGTTGCAGTGAGGATCCATCTGTGCTAGCCACTTGAGCGAGGATGAATATCTCCAATGAAATCCAATCCCCACTGCTGAAAGGGTGCTGGAACTACTACTGGTTTCAATGGCAGAGATTTGAGCTGTTGCTTCCCTGAGAACTTCTGGCATTTGATGCAAGCTCTAACTTCTCTGCAGACATCAGGAAATAAGGTGGGCCAGTGATACCCTGCTCAGAGGATCTTGTGAGCTGTGGTCTTCCAAAAATGATGACCCCCAGAGAGACCGCTATGGAAGTCGAATATAACCTTCTGGGCCTGCTGTGGGTCCAGACATCTCAGTAATACCCCCTGGGGGTCTTTCCAATACAAGGTTTGGTTGATGAGGCAATACCTGACAGCTTTGAGCTTCAAAGCTCTTGCCTTGCTTTTTTCCATCCCATCTGGAGGCCTCAATTCTTGCAAAAAATACAAGATATCCTTGTACCAGGGGCATGCTACTAATGGTATGATGGTCTAAGAATCCTTATCGGATGACTCAGCTTGTTCGTTGATGAATTTAATTCCCAAGGCCTTATATTTGGATTCAGCCAGCAACTTGGCCAAACCCTGCCCCTTTATCAGCTTAGTGGGCTTAATCTCTAGGTCAAATTCCAGGATCTTGGCGATCCATTTACCCCTTCTTCCGTCTTTGTCAGGCTGTATAAGAATGTCCTTCACAGAGGTCAAAGGGACATATGCGGTGATCTTTGAATGCAATATATAGACTCTGAAAGCTTTGAGAGCTTTCACCAAGGCATAGGCCTGCTTCTCCATGATCTCGTATCGAAGTTCTGCGTCTCTTAGTGCCTTGCTAAAGAAAGCAATAGGTTGTTCTTGCCCTTTATCATTTTTCTGCAACAAAACTGCCGATACTGTATCATAGGAAGCAAAAGAAAATATCAGAAAGTCTTTGGAATAATTGGGACTGATTAGCACAGGTGCTTCAGTCAACGCCTTCTTTATTCAGACAAAATATTCTCTGGGTTCAGCGGTCCACTTTATTTCATGGCCCTTCCTGAGCATGGCCATAATATGTTTCACCAACTCAGCAAAATTTGAGATGAACCTCCTCAGGAAATTAATCCTCCCCAAAAATGCCTGAACCTCTTTCTTAGATCTGGGAAGTGACAGGGCTTGAATTGCTTCTACTCTTCCAGGATCAATTCTCACCCCTTCTACTGATACTATATGGCCTAATAGTTTTCCCTCCTTCATAGCAAACAATGATTTTTTGGGTTTTAAAGATAGGCCATACCTCCGAAACTTCAGGAAAACTCTTTTTAAGTGGCAGCGGTGCTTTTCATCAGTCTTGGAGAAGACTATGATGTCGTCCAGATAAATCACCACGAACTTATCTTTTTCTCCGATGCAGGCTATATCCATGGCTCGCTGAAATGTTGCTCCCGCATTCATCAGCCCGAAAGGAATTTTGGCATACATGAATGTGCCCCAAGGGGTGGTGAAGGCTATTTTTTCTCTGTCCTCAGGCATGACTGATATCTGATTGTAGCTAGAGAAACCATCAATCATGGATATTCTGGAAGTACCAGTGACCTTCTGTAATATGTGCTCCATGTTGGGTAGGGGGTAATTATCTTTCCTTGAGCTTCTGTTCAGGTTTCTGAAATCAACCCAGAGTCTGATTTTTCCACTTTTCTTTCTTACTGGGACCAAATTGGCTACCCAGTCAGAATATCTCAAGGGGACAATGATCTGGGCATCCAGCAGCCTTTTCACTTCCCTCTCCATGACAGGTAGCAGCATGGGATTTATCTGTCTCAGCTTCTGCTTGAATGGCTTGGCCTCTTCTTTCAGTGGGATCTTGTGATCAATAACCGATGTGTCATACGTCTTGAGATCTTCGTAGGTCCATGAAAACACATCAGCAAACTCTCTCAGCAACTTAGTATATCCGGCCCTCTACTTCTTAGTCAAACTTCTTGACAGCTTGACCAATTTAGGCTCTTCAGGTGTGCCTATGTTGCACTCAGCTATATCAACATCATCACCTGAGATTCTTCCCCTTACTGCCACATCATTTCCATTGAACAATCTTTCTAATGGGATCATACCTCTTGGTATGTGATTGCTCGGTAATTGAATAATCTGGTGGTTATCCATTTCATTCAAAAACTCCTCAGGGTGGTGGTCACTTTCTACGTCAGAATCCTCATCTATGTGTGATGAAGAAAAGTCATCAATGGATTGGAGGAATTTCTCGATCTCTGGATCATCTGCAAATACCTTCCAATGTTTGACATTGTCTGGTACTGAGGGTCTGTATATTATCTCTACATCGGACCCGGCAGTGGGCAGCGCAGGAACTTCGAGCAGACTAGCTGAGAAGGCTAGGAAATCGGCTGGAGAATTTTCTTCCCTTGGAATGAAAGAGATGTTGAAAGCCAAGAACAAACTATCAATTAGATCCCATACCTCGTTCCTGTAATTCTTGAGTCGAGGATGCTTGGTCTGATAAACGCTTTTGACCTACTGGACAATCAGTTCTGCATCCCAGAACACAGCCATCTCCCTTATTCCCATCTCCTTTGCAGCTCTTAATCCTAGAACCAGGGCTTCATATTCTGCCACATTGTTGGTGACTTCAAATTCCATCTTGTATGATAGAGATATGGTCTCTTGAGAAGGGGATTTGAATACCACTCTGGCACCTACACCTATACTGGAAGAAGCTCCATCAAAGAACATCTTCCAAACAGAGGTGGTAGGAGGGGTGTTCTCCTGATTAAGAACGAGTTGCTTTCTGATCTGTAAAGGAGCCTCAGGGGTGTGGGTAAGCTGTAGTAAAATGGAGCCTAAATCAGTGTCCAAAGCATAGATGGGATGGTTGGTAGGGTTGGCTTCATCACTGATTATGTAGGCCAGTTGGGCTTCTCTGTACAGTCTCCTATGTTCCCCTCCAAAGACTGGAATGGTGGCATATGTGAGATCCATCTGCAGGGTTCCCCCCAGCCTTTTAATCCAAGACCTTGACAACAACATGCCAAACTTGGGGGGAACATCAGCCACCACAATATCCATGACCATACTCTTCATGGGCAGCTGAAACAAAGAGACTACTAGGTCCTTAATGACTCCCAAACATTGCACCCTCCTAGAGTCAAAAGAATAGAGGTCATGATAGGCTCGGGTGACTTCTAGTCCCAACTCCTCCATAACAGTTTTGGGCATGAGGTTGTGGGAGGCCCCTAAATCCATAAGGAAATTGTGAAGCACTTTGTCATGTATGTTCAGGGATGTGTAAAAGGGAGGGGATGAATCATCTCTGTCTTCTACCATGGGACCTAGGACAACTACAGTCCTTTCATCTTGGAGGTTTATGGAGTCTGTAAGGGGGTATGAGGCTTCGGACTTCAACAGCTCAGAGAAACATTTTTTGAATTCCCCATGTTTAATTAACTCAGTGAGTGGCACAGGAATTCTGATCTTTTGAATCTCATGTTCGAAATTGAAAGAAGACATGGTCTTTGGGATTTCTCTAATTTCAGGAACATGATTATGGACAATGGGAGAAAGAGGTTGAGATTTCTTACCTCTTTGAGCATCTGCTACTTCACTAGCAGGTTTCTCTGTTCTAGTGGATGGATCAGGAACATCAGGTGCTGCTCTTTTGTCGGATCTCAGGTTATATCTCCCTCGGCCAACACTAGCTTTGTCTTCTTTGCTCAATTCATTTAGCTGACTGTTTAGGAGAGACTCCTCATATGCTGATTGGGTCAGATGAGAAAAAGGGGGAGTGAATTCTAAACTGTGGATTTTGGGCTCAGGCTCGTCTGTTTCCCTTTCTTGTTCATCGGCCACAAAATTGTTCTGGAAGGGAGCCTGAATTCTTTGGTCGTCCCTATCTCTCTCCTTCTCTCTGTGCATAGTTGGAGGAGCAAAATTATTTGGCCTTCTGAAACCTCCTCTGTTCTCGGTGGTTTGAGGGCCCTTGTTCATTAGTTTCCTTTCCACCTTTAATCTCTCCATCTCCTCTTTCAGAAAGATCATCACCTGGGTCAGCTCATTCGCTTGAGGGTGGGGCAGTGATGGGCCAAAAGTTGAGGCTTCTGATTTTCCCTTTCTTCTGTCTGTGTCGGCCTGGTTCCTCAGTATATTAGCTGCTAGTATGTTGGATTCCACTTCTATATCTGCATCTTGCATCTGAGCTAAAGAGGTGGCTCTTCTTTCTCTTAATAAAAGACATAAATTAGGGTCAAATGCACCAGCATAGGAAATCTGAGTAGATGCTTCAGAGGGCTTTACGTTTGCAGGAATCTTGTTATACATATTATTGAATCTTTTGGAGAAGTCAGAGACCGACTCTCCTTCCTGCTTCTTCAGAGACCCAAACTCAGTCATGTAATATATGTAATCTTTTCTATCTCCCCACTGTCTCAAGAAAATAGTATCCAGAGCTTCGATCCCAGCAATAGATCCAGGGGCCAGTCCCCTAAACCATTTTATAACTTCACCATCCAAGCTCTGAACAAAGAATCTCATCCAGACATCTTCATTTTCGATGTTCAAATTGTCTGCATAAATGTAGAAAGAAACCAGGTGCTCTTTTGCAGTTATGTCTCCTTCCCTGGTGAACTTGGGCATGTACTTCAAGTATTCTCCAGCAGAGAGAGGATTCATAGGGTGAGGTAGGATTAAGGGAGCATATATAGCAGCGACTATGGCATCCATTCTTGTCAGAGGGGGATTAGCACCAGCCATAGGGATATTAGGTGGAGGAGATCTAGGAGGAGAAGGAGTGTGACCGGGAGATGTCAGAAAAAATGTTCTCACGGGAGACAAGGGGGAAAACAGAGAGAAGTCTAATGGACCAGAATGTGTAGCTACTTCTCTCTGTGCAATGGTAGTAATAAACAAAGGGGTAGTGAAACCTTCTGATAAATGTTGGTGTGGAGGCACGACTTCCAGGGAAGGGGGAGTGACAAGGATCTCTCCCTCTGACACTAGACCAGGAAGAGAAAACTCAGCAGGAACACTCCCGAAATTTAGAAAACGAGAAACCTCAGAGGGAGGGTGACTAGGAAGCTGAGAGGAAGAAAGTGGAGTCTTTACAGAAGGAGGTGGGGAAATACCTGTTTCGGCGATGGAAACTTCTTTCACAGAGCTCTTTCCCTTTCTGCACGCTGCTTCTGAGTCAGCTTCAGGTGTCGCTAGAGGTAGGTGTGGATGAGACCTCGTGTGTCTACCCCTCAAAGCCACAGTTTATAGAGCAGGTTCTCCCCAGCGGAGTCGTCACAATGGAGTCGCCAGGTGCACAGTAGAAATCTTCAAGTTCTGATATCTGATGCACCTTCAGAATCAGTTGATCTTTGTCGTTCAAATCTGGGGAAAATATTCAACTTCATCCCCAGCAACGGTGCCCGAAATGTTGGAGCTGGAAGTCACTCCTGGATTGCTAGCAGGAGCAGAGCCCAACACCCATGAGTTTAATGTCACGGTTTGTTTTAACGGGTGATCAAATGGAGGAAAACTCAGAAACAATATTGTATCAACTCAGAAACTAGGCCAGGCATGCATGGACGAGTGAGGTCTTGATAAACTCCAAACAGTGATTCGTAGTAAAGGGTGAGTAGGGGGAAGACTTGCATTAGAAGAGTGCGAAGGTCTATCACAAACATCTGGTTCATAACAGACTGGGGAAGAAAGCATCCAAACGCAAAATAGTTTTACATTCAAACACAGAGGACCAGGGGGCACAACAATGTCATAATAAATCCTTTATCATAACAAGATTGTTCAATCCACATGAATCCTTCGACTGTGGACTCCCTGATATGAGATGGAACATAGATGGAAAAAGGAGAATTGTTTGTCATAAACCCAGAAATCTCAAACACAGAGGCATAACCAGGAAACCATAATATTTGCTAAAACTTTATAGTCGGGAGCTTAGCTCTACCATCGATAGATACAAAAATGGAGAAAACGCCTTCATATACTCAAACTAACAACAACAACAAAATCGAGATGTAGCATTGAAAGCTTTGCGTCTGCATGGCTTCTGACAACACGGAGCTGCAATCTTTGAATGGTCGTGCAACTTATGGGAGACGCGATCGATCTTCTGACCGTTTCTTCGGTGACTCGACGTGCCTTTAATTCATTGCAGAGATTTCCCATTATGGCGGAGACGATGTCTAACCACCACCAATTGCTTCAATAACTGCTTCTTGGGATTGAGGACGACCTGACCAACTCAGCATTTTGGGATATGGAAGACTCCTCGCGTTGCCACCTAGAATAACTGAATAGTTTGACGAATGGGCGTGGAGGCTAGCACGAAGGATGGGGCGCATGACAGGAGTGGTAGCGTAGAACTATAGAGGGCATGAAAGAAGTGGCGAGGTGCGAGAAGGGCGACAGAGGAGGGCACATGGCGGAAGGGGAGGAAGACGAGGGATAATGGACTTGCTCTTTGGTGAGAGGCTGACATGGAGAGGAGTGGGACACATGGCAAGCAACGAGTGGATGACGAGAAAGAGGGAGGACCATGCGGGCCAAAGCGGGGAGGCGGATGGATGACACGCGACAGCAGGAGAAAGGTGGAAAAGAAGATGACATGACAGGAGAAGGGCCCACATAGGTTAAAGGCAGGGTAGCCGAGAGGGATGAGGTCGTCCATGAGTTGTTGATCTGGGCCCCTCGATCATGGCAGTCGAAGAGCTGCATCCGCGATTCCGGACCCCCCCCCTCCGCTTAAAGGTAGAAAGGCGGGGGGG
Source organism: Picea engelmannii (assembly GCA_009831015.1). Taxonomy (NCBI): domain Eukaryota; kingdom Viridiplantae; phylum Streptophyta; class Pinopsida; order Pinales; family Pinaceae; genus Picea; species Picea engelmannii. The sequence continues at coordinate 941,497 of ML779640.1, read as the reverse complement.
GGTCCAGAATCCAATATGCACCGTTGATCTGATTGCGCGGATGCATGCCGTACAGATCCGCCTGTTGTTTATTATGGATTTCGGACCCCCACCCCCCGCTTAAAGGTAGAAAGGAGCGGGGGGTCCGGAATTTGCTGTGCGCCGTTGATCCGGGCGCGCAAATCCCAGCCGTCCAGATTTGATTTTTGTTTAACACGGACGCATTCGCGCCCAAAAATTAGGACAAGTGGTTTTTAACCCATTCTTTTACATTCTAACCCCTTACAAGAAATATCGCTAACACACTGATAATAAGACATGTGTTGTACCTTGCTTGACTAGCTCRTGGTTTTTGTCCTTGTTTTTTAAACAAGTTCTCCTTTGCATCCTCTATTAGTGCCTTCCACTCTTTCTCGGGAACCATGGGAGGGCACTCATGCTTGAGGTCTATTTGCAATTTATCCCTATACTAGGCCCTGGTGTATTTTAAATTCTCGCCGACTAACTTTGTAACCACTTTCTTGTTGAAAGTGTTGCCGAACAAGTTTACCATGTGATCTATTAAATCATCTTTCTTTTTGCTATCTTGGCCATTCCACCATGTGAAAATGGTGGGGCCAAACAACTCCAATGCTTTGTCATGTAAGTTTCTATAGAAAACATTGTTTCCTACAGAAACGTGTTATCCATTAATTTATAATAATCTCAACAAATGTCCATTTCAATTTCATGAAAAAAATGAATCAATTAATGGGACAATTACCTGTAATATTATGAATATTTATCGGAACACATGCGTCATCCACCAGAAAGGTGACATCTAGTGATCTGATTCTTTTAATTCGTTCTGCTCCATGCATAATAGTATCCTATGCACCTACACTATGTTCTTCTCTGGAGTCATCAGGTGGAGTCCCAGGCTTTGGCTCATCATGCTCCGGTATGTCATGTTGGTCAAAATCACTCTGCTCATCAATGGATTCGAGGGGAACCTCAGGAGGCTCAAAAAGCATCACTTTCACTTTTATATGTCGACCTTTTTTTGGCATTGGACCATCATTGCTACCTATAGAAGTTGTAGGATCGACAAGTTCCCCATGCACGAGGTTTAAAAACTCCTACAAATGAAAACAATTTCTTTATCAAATCATATACAAAATATAAAACTAAAAAACAGATATGAAATTGTCATAGCTAATAAAAATATGTAAAGATGCCACTTACCCCAAAATTAGTTATTGTAGTTTGTAGCTCTACAATTCTTGCCCTGTCCTCCTATGTCAGGGGTCTTTTGCTAATCAAACCTAGATATTCTATGTTAGCCTTCTTAAAGGGCTTCGTTACAGTTGTCATTGGGTTTGTCGAATAAAATATTTCATCCTCATAAATATCCTCTATGGGAGCCTTCCCACGTTGACCATGACGCAATACATTGATGAATAAAATTAATGGGATGAACTTTAACAATTGAGAAATTTAGTTCTTGTAGTCGTAAGTTGTTACTGTATTTAACATTTACCTGGTGAAGCATTGTGGGTGCCTTTCTACGGTCACCCTGGATAGATGTAAAGGGTGATTTTCGGACATGGTCACCCTAGACAGATGTTGACACAATAAATCAATCAACAAAATTTATGAAATTCACCTCTAACATTAAAAAAATGAAATATTGCAGTAATATCAGAAAAACAATAACAAAATTTCAGAAATTTAGTTGTTGTAGTCATAAGTTGTTATTGTATTTAGCATTTACCTGGTGAGGCACTGCGGGTGCCTTTCCACGGTCACCCTGGAGATATGTAGTGGGTGAAACTCGGACACGGTCACCCTGGACAGAATTTGACACAATAAATCAATCAACAAAAGTTATGAAATTCACCTGTAACATTTAAAAAATGAAATATTGGAGTAATATCAGAAAAAAAATAATGAAATTTCAGAAATTTAG